>VMDR010023607.1:0-15494 GCA_007922815.1 Macrotus californicus | reverse complement strand
AAATGGGCTCAGAGGAAGTAGAGATAGCAGGTACAGGGGGTGCTTTCAAAGATCTTGACTGTGAAAGGAAGCAGGAATACAGACACGAGCATGAGGAAAATAGGAATGAGCATGAGAAAGGTATTCATTCAAAGGAATGTCTAAAGATGGAGTTATCTCAATGTGTGTATAGATACAGGCAAGAGCTGGTACCGATTCAAAAGCACAAGACATGGAAACAATTCCTCTGAAGAGACAGTAGAACACTGAATTTGATTATTTGGTAAAGTAATAGCCTTAGACTAGAAAATATTTCAACTAAAATGAGAGGAAATGAGGAAAGGATGAGTAGAAGTAAAAATAAAAAGACAAAACTTAAACACATGCAATAGCTTTAATTCTTTCCCAAGTTACACGTAGATAACAGAAAAGTATTGATACATAAAGTATACACCTCAAAACCCAAAAAGAAGGTTAACATCAGCAGTATAATTTTGGAAATTGAAAAGTAGACGGGTGAGTGGTAACTTGACTTAGCAAACCTGAGAAAGTTAACAGTGGAGAAAGTTAAAAATTAACCCAATGTCCATCTCCCCATCTAAGGAAGACTCAGGGGCTGGATGGATCCTCTTGCACATGTATTCCTCCAAGCAAGAGTCTGAGAAAACCTCCCTTCCCTGGAAATCAGGCGTACCTATAAGAAAAAAAAAAAAAATACTGACATTCGTGATTCTGCAAGAAAATAGCCATTCAACTCATCCTACAGTGAATGAAACCTCACCAACAGCTCAAATACATCCAAAAAGAACCTGGAAAACAATTTTGAAATTTAAATTAGAGCAATGGAAATGAAAAACTCAATGGAAAGATTGAAAGATAAAGTAAAGAAGTCTAGAAATCAGAAGAAATCTAGAAAACAGACAAGACTGGGAATAAAAGGAAAAATGATAAAATTAGGGAGCTGCCCTGACTGGTGTGGCTCAGTGGATTGAGGCCTGGCCTGTGAACCAAAGGGTCACCAGTTCGATTCCAGTTCGACCCCAAGAGGCAACCACACATTAATATTTCTCTCCCTCTCTCCTACATTTCCCCTCTTTCTAAAAATAAATAAATAAAATCTTTTTTTAAAAAAGAAAATTAGAGAACTATTCAAGAGAGCCAATATACATATAACAAGAGTTCCAGAAAGAGAGAATAGGAAAGGAAAATGGAATGGAGAAAATCAAGTGATTAAGACTGAGAGTTTCTCCAGAGCCAAAGGCTATGAGTTTCCAGATTAGCAACATCCAGCAAGTGCCAAATTCAATGAATGAAAATAAAACCCACGGTACATTTCACTGGTCAATTAAAAAAAGGAAGTGGGGGCAGGGGGTAGTGAGGGGAAGGAGGGATTTCCTTTTTTCCACAGAGCAAAGGGAAAACAGGTCACACATAAAGGATTAGGGATTTGAATGGTTTTGGACTTCTCAGCAGCAGTGCTGGAAACAAAAAGACATGGAAAGTGACTTCAAAATTCTGAGGAGAAATAATTTCCAGCCAAGAATTCTAAACCTGGTCAAACTATCAAGTAGGAGAATAACAACATTTTCAGATGTGCTAGATCTCAAAAAAAGTGACGCAGTCGTCAACCAGGCCAGACTGGAGCAGGTCAGATGCTCCAGGAAGAGGAATTTAACATTAAAGGTTGAAGGGACTGAGAGGAGATTTGTACAACGGGGGAGACAATCGGGGAAACCGAGCAGATTATTATCAGTCCTAGAAACACAGAGAGATGTGTGTTTTAATTGCCTCCTACCCAACCCTTTGGCAAGAGAGAAATTCCCATCCTAGGGTTATGGGATGGTTGAGCCCAAGACACCTAACACAGGGCAGATGAGATCAATAGCATTTTATAAGTGACAAATACAGCCTGGGGGTGGGTGGAGGACACCAAAGGCCCCACAAGGCCACGCAGAGGTGGCACACAGGAACGGAGGGCACCACCAGGGGCTGTGGGAGGTGGTTTGTGTCATACCAAGCAGGTGAGGTGACCCCTGGTTCTCGTGGGAAGATGTGATTAGCTTGTTTGGATAGTTCCGAGTGCTAGCAGGGAACTGAAATTCGTTACCCAGGGAGAGGCAGGAACGGCCCCTGGTCCCTTGACAAGGAGGCTTGTTTGGCTAGGGGATGGTTTCCATGAGAGTAGAGGGGGAAGGGAGACGTAGTCATCTTGGTTTCACTAGATGTCAAGGTGTCACGTCATATTAATATTGGGCCTTAATGTCAGGCCTTATACCACAGTGTTCAGAGAAGGAAACGTAGTTATACAAGAAGACACCTATGGCTTAGCTGTGATTAGCCTGTACATTTTATACTATACAAACGAATATGACCTGGGGGGACGAGAAAGGAAAGAAAACATGCTATATGTGTTCACGGGGAAGGGGTTTTCCAAGGTGCAAGAGCTAAACCTCGTATTTCTTTGTGGGGCGTCAGTACAAAGTGGCTGAAATGGACAGATCAGTAAGTAGACACACATGCCTGGTATTTATAAATGTGGATGTATGTGCTGAAGAGTCAGCTAAACATGGTTGCTTCTGGGGAAGAGGAAATTAAGGATAAGAAGGTCATGGACTGCTGTGTTTTCATGACTGTTTGTTTGTCTCTTTAAATTATGTGCATGAATAACTGAGAAAAAATTTTCAGCCTAATTTTTGCTTAATCAATGAAGATAGGTTTGCAGTTTATGGGAGATAAAGTAGAAGAATTTGCTGTTTGGTACTGAAAAGGTGCCCTGGATGGTGTGGCTCAGTGGATTGAGTGCTGGCCGGAGAACCAAAGGCTCACCAGTTCGATTCCCAGTCAGGGCACATGCCTGGGTTGTGAGCCAGGTCCCCAGTAGGGGGCACACAAGAGGCAACCACACATTCATGTTTCTCTCCCTCTCTTCCTCCCTCCCTTCCCCTCTCTAAAAATAAATAAACAAATAAAGTCTTTTAAAAAAATAAAACAAATTGAAAAGGTGAGCTCTGGAGATACTCCACAGGGGTTTGAGTCCTAGCTGTCATCCCCTAGTGGGTCCCACCTTGGGTAAGTCACCCAACCTCTTTTAGCCTCTGCAGCTACCCCTCCAACATGGAGCAACAATGAGCATATCTCCCTGATGAAGCTCCAGAGAAGATCAGACGAGCTGATGTCCTTAAAGGACTCGGCACAATGCCTGGCATGCAGTCAGCACATAGTGGTTATTTGTAGGTCCAAGTCTGAATTTCTCAGCAGAGTATAAAGCAAAAACTTTTTTGCAGAAAGGAATGAGAGAGGTGGGGAAGTCGGGAGTTTGAAGAATGAGATGAAAACTGCAAAGAGCCCCTGAGGGAGATGGGACTAGAACAGAAACAATTGTGGGAAATTGAGGGCCCAGTTGAGGTGAGGCCAGAATGTGTGGCGTGCAGGGGGCGAGGGGGAGGAGATGCACCACCGCTGTGCGAGGCAGCAAGGAAATCCAGTGTTCTGGTTGATTGAGGACTGAGCAAAGAGGGCAGAAGACATTTTTAACAGTGACAAGAGAGTGATTGGAATGATGGACTATGGAGTTTAGGCCAGAAACGGAACTAGGCAAAGGTAGAAGTGGCCTGACTGAGGGAGCCCTGCGGTTATGCTGCTGTTGAAGAGGATTACATGGAGTGAAAAGGATCTGAACTGGAGGAAAGAAAGATCTCCTGGTTCAGAAAGGAGATTGTTCACTTATACGTAGAATCTGAAGAACAACATAAACAAACAAACAAAACAGAAATAGACTCACAGATACAGAGAACAGACTGACGGTTGCCGGGCGGGAGGGCGTTGGAGACACTGAGTGAAACCAGAAACCGAAACTCAAAGGACAAAGATCTCTCCCTTCTTCCTCTTTGCCCAGGTCTCACTTTGCCCAAAGCCATCTCTCATTTGAAAATGTAAACCCCGCTCTCAGTTTGCTCTCCTGTGTGACCACGTTGATACCACCAACCGACATCAGAAGGGGAGCAGGGTTGGGCAGGTTTGAAAAGATGAAGAATTCAGTTTGGAGAAAGTACAGTTTAAGGTGATCTGAGGAGAGCTGAAGTGTCTCCGTCCAGTCAGGCAGCTATGACAAAGTATTATCAGCTGAGTAGCTTATAAACAACAGGAAGTTTTTTCTTACAGTTCTGGAGGTTGGGAAGTTCAAAGTCAAGAGGTTGACAGATTCAATACGTTGTGAGAACCCACTTCCTGGTGCACGTCTGGGATCTCTTCACTATAACTATACTTGGCAGAAGGGACAACTCTCTCCAGGACTGGTACCTTTTATAAAGGCACTAATCCCATTTATAAGGGCTCCACCCTTATGGCCTCAGCACCTTCCAGAGGCCTCACCTCCTAATATCATATGCTTGGGGATTGGGATTTCAGCATTTGAATTTTAAAGAGAAATAAACATTCAGGCCATTGCATGAAGATTTTTGGAATGGAGGTGGAAATCAATCTGAAGCTCGGGAGAAAGGTGTTAGCTGGAGAACAGGTGAGCGTTTGGAACCATGAATATGGACGGAGTCACCAGGGAAAGTTTTGGAAGGAGAAGAGCAGGAGAGGGTGAAAGAACCCTAGGGGACACCAACCTATAACACGGTGGCAGAGGAGCCCTAAATGGTGACAAAGCCGAATTTGGGCAATGAATGAGAACAAGTGAAGAAATGTGTTATAAAGGACTAGAGAGCGAAAGCTGCCAAGAAAGATAGATTCCCATCCTGAACCCTTCCTCAGAAGTTCTCACACACCTCCGCCCCACTCTGACAATCTTATTTAAATGCAAGCTCTCCTCCATGAGGGCTGGTGAATGATGCTAACTCACAGGAAGGTTGTTCTGACTGGTAGGCTTTCCTCAAGTCCAGGGAACAGAAGTGAGGAGCAAAGGAAACCTAATGACAAGGGCATTGAGGAAGGAGCAACAGGAGGTGAGGAGGAGGAGGGAGCGACAAGGTAAGAAACATTCTCTACTTCCACCCACCTTCCCACCATAATTCTGTGAGTCAACATGAACCTTGTTCTCTCACTAAGGTTCTACCAAGCATGGCGAGCCCCATTTGCCTCCTTCCTGGAGCCTGTTGTGCAGACCAGAAAGCCAGTCCTTGCCACTCCCTAAGTGAAGGAGTCACTCATCACGGGTGTCGGAGTGAGAAAGGGGAAAAAAGCTGGCTAAAGCACAAGACAGAGAGTCTCAAAGGCCAGAGGTAGCCATTTAGAAAGCCATGCCTATCTGATTCTTAAGTCTGTAACAGAATGAATATTTGACTTGAATGGATATTGGTAAACTATTACACATTTTGACACAGTTAGGAATGACTAGTCCCATATATGATTTCAGAAATCTGTTTCAGTAAATAATCAGGACCCCTTGAAAACATATCTTTTAAATATTGGCTAAGAACATTTTCATATCCTTCACAAAAGCCACCTAAACTGTTATGAGGAAGTGTACCCATGTGTAAAGCATGTGACTGCCTGTTTTTCTTATATAATATGCATTATAGACACTAACTCTGTCAGGTGCAACATCAAGCTATTTGTCCTGTTGATGCTTATTTTGATTGCCAAAATCCTTTGTTTTGAATCAGAAAGAATATTTGTTCATTGCCCTGGAGTTTTATATGTATCTGTTTTCCATTTCTTTTCCTAAGAGAGCTGAAGCTATTTCTGTGAGAAGCTCAACAGTGAATGACTTTCAGATAAGAAATCAGATAAACTAACCCCTCTGATAACTCTCACTTCGGGCTTTATCAATATATAGTGAGGGTTAGGCTCCAGGAGTTGTCTATAAATTCTCCTACCTCCGAACGTGTGGAAGGGTTATCGAAGGTCTCGCAATTGCGTTCTAACAACTGGGCCTCGTTTTAAAGATTCATTTTCAGACACTCAGATGCTTGATCATTATAATTGTATCCCATAGCTCCGAAGAGTGCCAGATTCATAACAGAACAGGGGAAGTGTGACTAGAGGCAGGCTCTAAAAAAAAACAATGGAAGAAAGCCCAGAAACAATGTGCTTTTCATGCTGCCTCCTCAGCCTAACTGCTGTGTAATCGGGAGCACAACAGACTTGCGAGAGGAATTGAAAAATTGACTCGAATCCTAGAAACTAAAAAAGGCCATTAAGGACGGTGCGCTCGTCCAATGGGGTTTTCCTTCTCCAGCTAGAGAACATCTATAATCTTCCCTTGTCCAGGTAGCGCAGAGGCCCTCTGCTCTTCTTCATCCACAGATTCTACATTTAGAACAAAGTGACTTCGCCCTCAGAATTTCACTTTCTGCTGTTAAGTCACGGTGACTGAGGAGGAGTCCAGAGCCTCTCTGCCTGCCCAGACTGGTTTTATCAGGAAATGTTTCATCACGTTCTTTTCCTGTCATTAGAGTCAATTATCATGTATATTTATGCATTCCTTTGAATGAAAGTGCAATTTGGGTCTGAAAAGAGCCTGTACAAAAGGGCATTTTTAATTAGACAGCCTATGTGTCTCTGGACTCATAAATGGCTCTATAAAATTAAATATACCTGTCCTGGACAAGCTCACAAAAGCAAGTTTCTACTGCTTAGCCAGGCTTAGCTAATAGAGCTGGGGAACCGTCTGGTGCATTCCATTCGATCTCACACATCCCCAGCTAAATATCCAGCTGAGCTCAGATCTGACAGATCCTACGGATTATTATTGGTAATGATGTTTAAAGCAAAAATTGTTTGAGCACAGCACTCGGAGTTTCTAATTTGACAGTTATAGCCATCTTGTTGTGACTCGTAAACGTTGTACTTATGTGCCCGGTAGTTAATACGTGAATTATGCGTAGGGCTGAATGCCATGTTGCTGATTTAATGCCTTGAATTGTATCCTGTCTATGATCAGAAAGGAGCATTCTTCAGTTTCCAGCCAAAAGAAAAGAAAAATTTGCTCTTGCCTTGAATCCAGGTGAAAAATTCTTTGGCAGATTTTATTGTTTCTGGACTGTTTTTGGAGGGTTGTTTTATTCTTCTAGGTGAAAAAGTTAAAAGAAAGAACTTTGTTCCTTTAAGAAGTGTTCAGCATCTTCTGAGAGAGAGCCCAAATCCTACCACTGAAACTGACAATGCCTGCCCAACTTGAGCCCTGGCCGCTGGGGCACAGACAGGCAAGGGGTCACCCACAACTGCCTTGGTCCATGGGGGCTCCAGCAACCCAGCAGACCCACTCCCCCTGAACCAGCAGCTGGTGACATGAGGAGCAGGGGCCATGCAGAAGCGGGCCAGGTGAGAAGGGGCCAGCCATTGCTGCAGCTACACATGGGTTTGAAGGCAGCCATGTGGGGCAGTATCCTAGAAGGGATGTGCCATCAATGCAGGCCGCCATGTCTGTGCCCAGCAGCGGGACTTGGGAGGTTTTCACTCTTGTGGGGAAAAACTTCTCCTTTACCAAGGCAGGTCCAACGAGTGGCAGCTGGGGACTAAAGGAAGACCTGTGACTTCCCTGACAGTAGACAGATTAACAGGTGAAAACTTTACTAGGCGTGCATGTGGGAGAGCTCTATAGGGAGGTAGGCTCAGGAACAGCTAGGGACACAGTGTACATGCAGACTTACTCATAAAAGTTATAGATATGATAGGCTATCTAGAATAAGGAGTATTAATTATATTGTTAATAATTATTTAGTATCACATTATAATGCTCAATAATGCTTAAGAAGAATACTTTAGAGAAGTCTCTATTGATTCACACAAAAAGCCAAATTGTATGTAATTTTAGAAGTAAAAACATCCTGGAACTAGTTTAGTTTTCCCTCTGGTGGATTACGTGACAATCTCTGTCCAAACTTCTCACTGTGAGTCAGCCTGATTCCATCTGATCTGTCATGCCATCAGCTTGTTGACCAAATCAGCACACCACCTGGAGTTCCAGCAGAGACAGCAAGTGTGCACCTAACATGAGCCTGAGCAGAGAGACTCCTTGGTAAAATGCCTAGAACGGTTGATGCCATGGTATCTGCCTTTTTGTCGAAAGCAGATGTTCGCCACAGCACCCGTGACAGGGACCTGCTAAGCCAGGCTGCCAGACACCAAAGTTGCAGCATAATCTCCATGTTTCACTGTCGGCGTGTCTGTCCTGATTTGATAACGAACAGCTTTCCCCTTCGAATCATCATTGTTCCTTTGTCTCTTCCCAGGAAGTGCACTTTTTTCCAGGTAGGATGTATTTTTCCCCACCTGCCTTTCCTTAGTCGCGCGAACTATGTAATTGACTGCGATAAGCATTGTGAACCTAATCTACACTCCCTAAGCCGTTTATATTCTCCTGGCCTTTGTACTGTCATTTTACAGGGTTACTTCTCATATAAAAATGTAAGACTTTTCAATGTCTTCTTTGATTTATAGTTGAATATATTGCACACATGATTATAAAAATCTGTCTAATGTTATCCTTGAGAAATCACAAAGGCTAGTTTCTAAACAAAATCTTTCGGGTAACTCCAGGTTCATGTAAACTCTACATAAGCACCTGAGTGTCTTCTTTAACTAACTAAGAAATCATAAAACAATAGACACTTAGAGATGGATTTTAGAAATTTTCTAAATAATGACTTTTAAGTTAAAGTCCTAAAAATCCAAGGAATTCTGCAGACATTCCCAGGGGGGAAAGGAATTATAAGACCAGGGCTCACACTATAAGGGACACATGGACATAACCAAGGGGGAGGGTGGGAGAAAGGGAAGGAGGTGGGATTGGCTGGTGGGGGAAAAATACAGACAACTGTAATTGAACAACAATAAAGTAATAAAATCTAAAAAAAAAAAAAGACCAGGGCTCAGACAACCTGCTTCCAGCACACACACGTGCACACACACTCCACAGAGACCGAATCTGTCTATAACATCTATGTAAATGGTCACCTGCTGTAAACATTAGCATAAAAATGCAGAGTATTAGGGCACAATCTCCTCATTGTTCTAAAAAGATACAGGCAGCCCCGATGCTATAAACGGTTTAACCAATTCACTGGTTTCCTGTCCCCTGCTCAGGTAATTTCTCCAGTCAGGCAATTTCTCCAGTCACCTTACTTTTCTTCTGGTATTCTTATTTGCTTATAACATCTTTAAGCTTATATGATCTTTAAGATTTTTAAATTTATAATTATTTAAGTTTTTAGATTGAAATTTTACATTTAAGTAACATACTGAAATATTTAAGTAGTTGACTTGGAATTAGAGCTACAAAGGAAGGCAGTTTTAATTTTCTGACATGAGCAGAAAGCTCTTTGTCACTTTCCAAAAGCACCTGAAACTTCAAAATGAAGCATGCTAGAAGGCATATTTTATGCCTGCTTGTGTTGGCCTCATCAGAATTACAATGCATGTCTCTCATTTTATATACAGATCGAGAACTGTAAAATACTGGACAAATTACATGCAAAAAATACCAGAGTTTTATTCTACTTTCAAAACAAGTCATGATGCTTCTTTAGCCATTATGCAGACCTTGCCCATATGCCCCTAAAGTCAGATAATAAAATATATTTGACAGCCCCCAAAAAGGTTTAGTATTCCAGAAGTATTTATGCACTTAAGATGGGTTTTGATTTTTTTTTTGTTTTCTAGTTTTTGGGGTTTTTGTAGCTGTTAAGGATAGCCCCCCCACACACACACACACAAAGGATTAGAAATCTGATTATTCTATCTCAAAGGATAGATTTACCTTGCATTAATAATTTCAAAACTGGCTTCTCTTTGACAATGTAGTATAAAATAGCTGCAGTGAAAGGTACAGATGGCTCCGAGGTTTCCCAAGGATGTGATGTGACGGGGGGCCGCCATGTTAGCCAGGTCTTCTGTGTGGCTTCAGACCCCTGTGTTCTGTTTTCTTCATTTAGAGAGCAGTGTTCAGTAATCTCATAAGGTTTTTGTGAACAAAAAGCATTACAAGTGGTAGCAGAAATCTTTCCAAAATGAGATGCGAAGGAGCCTTACTTGACTATGAAATTTAACTCATGATCACTATGAGGATATCTATATTCACGGGCGGCTATGGCCAAGTAAGGAAAGAGACAGTATTTAACGACACAAAAGCAAGAAAAACATGTACATCCTCTACATGTTGAGAATGGGTTTTCTAAAATGAACAGTGGGAACAGTGGACAAGCTGAGGGCTCCCAGATGGGAGAGTGCTGGGAGCAGGAAGAGTTAGAAGCAGTGGAGTGAGTTAGAAGTCACAAAAGAGCCAGAGTGCTGTGAAGTACAGCATGAGGAATACGGTCAGTGATGTGGCCGTGCCCGCGTATGGTGCAGGGTGGGCACTAGGACTCTCAGGGGCATGACTTTGTGAGTTGTGTAGTTCTCTAACCACTCTCCCATACACCTGAAACAAACAGAAGCATGCCTATGTACACACACACCTGCATTTGTATACATACACATAAGCTCTGAACCAGACAGACATGAGTTTCAAACTTAGTTTCACTACTTACAAGCTATAAGACCTTAATCAACTGATTGAATCTCTCTCGGCCACATTTTTTAAAATGAAGTTTATAAAAATCACTCCATTGTTGTGAAGGTTAAGTGAAACTGGATGAGAAACTTTATATATAGCTATGCATTTGGCATGCAGTAAGCATACTGCTTTTCTAAACACACCAAAAATAATGTAACTTTATATGTTAGTAAGTGTTCAGATCTTGCAGAAGAGATTATTTTATAATTGCAACAAGCTCCACAGGTCTTACAGAGCTTAGCTCTTAGAGACATGTGATATTTTGATACAAATCTTGACTTTACTTGTTTTTCCAGTATGTGTTCTGGCTTAGTACAGACTCATAAAAATGGACTGATGAAAATCAGGCATAACAATTTACCTGAAGGCGGGTCTACTCCAAGGAGACCATGTTCATAATACATATGTGTTAGATCAATCACGATAAATGAATCTGAGGGCATGAATAGTTTCCTATGAACTGAAGTTAGAGGAACATCACAGTTCATGGCACTTTAAGTATTATTGTTACTATTATCTCTTAAAATAGCATAGCCATTCACCTAAAAAAATCTCTACCCACCCTCCTGATCACTTCTCTGTCCCACGTTCCCTTAGAGCATGGTCTCTCTCGTGAGGCAGTGACTTCTTGCTTCCCTTGCTGGGCTTTTCTGCTCTTGTTTCTGTGTGTTTACACTATTTTGACATTAAAAACCTATACTTGTAAAAGGCCATTAAATCATCGCAAAGAACAGTTAGGGCTGAGTAGATCGAATAAACTTAACTGGGAAAAGTGGAATTATTTATTTGATTTGAACAAATGTTGAAGATTTGGAACCGTTCTTTCACTAAAAATCCACATGCAGACCACACTGAAAAATGCTCTGCAGAGCTGGGCAGTATGGTCTGGAGTCTTATCTCTCTGTCCCCACTTCATTCGTCTCCTTCGCCATCAACACCAGCATTGTCACCACCACCGTGATCCAGAAGGTGTACAGAGCACTGCTCAAAACCACTGAGCTCAGTGACAACAGTCTCTTTACAATGTGTGCGAAAAGGATGACTTCTGCCTCTGGCAGCACCAAGAATTCTGCATGAAGGATAATGAAGTGCTGAGCTCCCACGAAGTCAGAGAAACTTCCAGGAGGAGCCCAGCCCCCACACCTCACACAGTGAGAAGAAACAAGAGCAGTCAGTAGTGCACAAAGGGGAAGGCAATGATAATCTGAGATCTCTGCCGCCAGGAGGCTGGGCCTTGGGTTTGCAACAAAGTGGGAAAGCTGGACCCTGGTTTGATGAAGCTGTGGAACTGAGAAGGGGTCTGGGTAATATTTAACTAAGAAAAAGAAAGAGAAGCATAGATCTTGTACATTTTGAGAATGGGTGGGGTGTGGGTGAAATGGGTGTGGGGAGTCAAAATGTTCAAATTCCCAATTATAAAATCAATGCTCTAGGTCTGTAATGTACAGCATGGTGACCTTAATTAATAATACTGTATTGTATGTTTAAAAGTAACTTGGAAAGTGGATCTTGAAATTTCTAATCATAAGAAAAAATTGTAACTATGTCTAGTGGTAGATGTTAACTAGACTTATGATTATTTCGCAATGCAGACAAATATTGATCATTGTATTATACACAAACTAATATAATGTAGGTCAAATATACCTGAATAAATTTTTTTTTAACTTAAAAAACAGAACAAGTGAGAGAACTCAGCCTTCTTTGAGGGCTAAAGCTTAGAGTCATGGAGTGAAGATGCGCTGTAAGAGCAAAGGGGGTGACCTCTGCAGCTTGCAAGCCTGTCTGAAGTGCAGGGAAGAAATTGGGGGGGCAGCCCGGTAAGGAAGTTTAATTTTCACTCCCGAGGCCTCAGTGGGCAGCCCAGAGACCCCTGTTCAGAGACAAGGATGAGAAACAGATTTCGAGGGCACTGAAACTTTGTCTGGTTGATTCCCCAGACGAAAACCAAGAAAACTTCCAAAATCACCTAAGAAAGGCCATAAAGTTTTAAAAGACCTAGGTTTCCTGATTTATTTATTGGACCATCAAGGAAGACGTTATTGAGGAAAAAAATGTTTCATTTTATGGCCAATCAGGGCAGAAAGTAATCCAGGAGGAAATAATAAAGTGTCAACTTCCAGAGATGAAATTATGCCGAATCCCTGGGCCTTGAGATAAATGAAAAGACATAGGAAACTACAGGGCAACCACATGTCTGTCCCAGACACTGGGCACAGGGACAACCTGCACTGGGCCCGGGCTCTTCCTACTCATCTAACATGTGCAGATTAACTTGTATACTTACTATTTGTTGCATGATATTTGCATATAAATCTCTGTAGGATAATAATGCTCACTTAATAATATTAGAGGGAACATAGCTAAGAACTAAAAGGTATGTGTCTATAAAGATTAAATTTACAGGAATAGGGGAGAGGGGTTTTGCTTATAAAATAGGGGCCTATATAGTGAACAGAAGATAAATAAAAATATATATGTGATATGTAATAAATATAAAATCACCTACAGTATAGTAAACATAAATCAAATGAAAGAGATTTTGTAAGCTGACAGCATTTGTAGTCAGCTAGACTGCTTTTTTAAGCTACTGCCAATTACCCATGATTAGAATGAGTAAAGGCCTTCATCAGTCTTCTGTCTTGTAACCGTATTTTCCAGAGATCCTTCACACGCATCAGGCCACATTCATTCACTCAAGCATTCATTCACTCAATAAAAACTGACTCTGCCTACCATTTGCCAGGCCCTGAAGAAATTAGGGTTCATTAGGGAAGGTAGAGAAATAAAACAGACACTATAGTTTAAAAAAAAAATCAGTTTTTTCATAAGAGAGCACTGGGCATCTAAATAATATGTATTATGCAGGTGTGGAAGAGAGGACAGTTTAAAAGATCTTCCTGAGGTGACACTGATTTGAATTTTCAAAGACATGTGGTGGTTGGCTGGAGATATGCTGACTTTGAGGAATCCGTGAAATGCCCAGGTAAGAAGATATGTATCTACCCTCAAAAGCAAGGCTTAGAGTTAAGATTTAGGTGTGTTCGCCTTCAGGAGTAGCTGCTGGCATGGTAAGGTGGAGAACAGGGAAAGCACGGAGTGAGACGAATCAAGAGCCAAACGTGGCACCATGAAGATAACAGCGTTTCAGGGGCCGAGGGAGAAAGAATGACCGCAAGAGGCAAAAAGGGGCACGTGGAGAGGAAGGACAACAGCAACAAAGTGCTGTGTCACAGAACCCAAGGACAAAAGAAAAGGGCCACAGGAGGAAGATAAAGAAGATGAAACATTATTCATACAATGCTCACCGGGCTCACAGAGCAGTAGGACATTCTTTGGCAGCATGGGAGCAGTTTAGGGGCAGTGACAATGGGACAGATAGTGGAGTGTATGTCTGTGAAGTGCAGGAGACAGCGCGGTGAGGAAATGGCACTTGTGACTGAACAGCGCTCTTTCCAGAAGCTTAGCCATGGAGTCAAGAAGAGATGGTGGCCAGAGGGGCTCATGAGATGGCCGGACCGTGCTTGGCCCTATGTTTCTGTACAGAGTCACAAATCCACAAGTACTACCCCAAAATTAACGTGACTTCTTTATTTTTCCATAACTAATCTGATCTTCCCCTGGACAATGTGGACCAAACTGAATTATTAGCGATGTTCTCACTCTCTTACACGTTCAGTGGTCTCTTTGGCTGAGTCAGTCTCTTGAGTACATGCTCCTTCCCAGTAACAACCTACTTTAATTGAGACTATTGAGGGTTAATGTGTGTGACTCAGCTTTTCAAATGTTTTATGAAAATCGCCCTATTTAAACTGTCACGAGAACCTATCTTTACCTCCGAAGTGAAGAAAATGAGTGACTTGACTAAGGTTTGGCAGCTCATAAGTTAGTGTTGGAGCGTGGACATCCTGTGCCCTTCGCCACAACACTGGGCTGGCACCAGAAGTCGTCTGAGTGTGCAGAAGACTGAGACAAATGAGTCCCTCCCATCCTCACTGTCTCCGGTCATCTGATGGTCCCACCTGCTCCCTAGATTGGTGGACAATGAGGTGCCATGGGTCCTTTCTGGTCATTGAGCTGACAAGCACTATTAGGTTCCATGGGTCTGAGTAGGGCCTCTGGACACAAAACTTCCTAAACACTCTGACCCTCTTATCTCCTGCTTAGGTTCTCTCAGCATCTCTTTGTCCCTCTCCAAAGCACCAAAACATTGATAAGTGGCACATGTCCCCTACAGGCCTGGGAGCAAATATCTGCCCTAGGCACTTCCCTCTTCTATCGCTAGGCACTGTGTCTCTTGTACTCCGCTGAACGTGACCGCTGGCTGCACCATCCCCGGGGATGCCTACAGTTGTCGTCCTGTGTCTGGCTCTCATGTCCCTGCTTCTTCCCTCAAGTCAAAAGGGAAATATTTCTCATTGCTCTCTGTCTCCAATTCTGAGTTCCAACTATACTTTGCATGTAATAATCAACCAAGTTTTTTATGTTAATGGAAGCTAAAAGAATTTAGAAATGGCATTTCCCTCTTACCAAAGTCTGCCTTTCAAAATGATTGCCTGACTCCAAGCCCAAGAAATTCAGCTTTGTGACTGACACTGAGCAGTTGTCGGGGTTCCAGGCAGGATAGTCCCTTCATCCTGGGGGGGCAACACACCTCACGGTCCAGCCGGAGACATGGGAGGCTGGAAGTGAACACAATATTAAAGGGGAAATTAAAGTTCAGTGGTTTAATATCTTCAAAATATTGCTACCAGATATGTGGGTGAAAACCTTCCTTAGGGTTATAAATAACTACAAGTAAACTCTCGTCAGTCCCATCTCCCTGAGGTTGTTCTTCCCTTTAGTCTGAAAATCGAGTCCTGTATTCAGTCACAGATTTGCCTGCTCTAATTTTACTATAGCCCTTTTTAATTTTTCCAGCCAGAGTGGGAGAGACTCGCTTGTCAACGGTTCACATCTTGAGGAAAACGATTATTATAAAAAGGTTCTCTTATTCAGGACCAGAGCCGAGTCC
>VMDR010023606.1:0-15495 GCA_007922815.1 Macrotus californicus | reverse complement strand
GTGTTCCTCCTTGGGTCCAACTTCTTTGGGACTCTCTGAGCTTCCTGGACCCCCTGGAAGTCTATTTCCTTTGCCAAATTAGGGAAGTTCTCCTTCATTATTTGTTCAAATAAGTTTTCAATTTCTTTCTCTTCCTCTTCTCCTTCTGGCACCCCTATGATTTGGATATTGGAACGTTTAAAGACATCCTGGAGGTTCCTAAGCCTCTCCTCATTTTTTCGAATTCTTGTTTCTCCATTGTGTTGTGCTTGAATGTTTCTTTCTTTCTTCTGGTCCACACCATTGATTTGAGTCCCGTTTTTCTCCCCATCACTGTTGGTTCCCTGTACATTTTTCTTCATTTCCCTTATTGTATCCTTCATTTGTTCATCTAATTTGCGACCAAATTCAACCAAGTCTGTGAGCATCCTGATTACCAGTGTTTTGAACTGTGCATCTGATAGGTTGGCTATCTCTTCATCGCTTGGTTGTATTTTTTCTGGAGCTTTGATCTGTTCTTTCATTTGGGCCATTTTTGTTGTCTTGGTGCGCCTGTTACATAGTAAGGGGCGTAGCCTTAGGTGTTCACCAGGGCAGGGCGGCCACATCGCTGCGTTGTGATGCTGTTTGTGGGAGAGGGGACCGAGAGGGAACAATGGCGGTCGCTCCGCTCCCTGCCAGTTACCAGTCACTCTCCACACCACCCACAGTCCAACGGGGCCCCTCTGGTGCTGGCTCCGGTGCCGATCCCCGGTGGGAGGGCTGTGCACGCTCCAGGACCTTGTGGGTCTCTCCAATGAGCTCTCCAGTGAGGCCGGGAGTTTCTCCCGCTGCCGCTGCCTCAACCCCCACAGGAGTTTTCAATCAGAGGCTTTGAGGCTTCACCTCCCCGAGCCGGAACTCTGGGTTGTGGGGTCCGTCCCGCTCCTGAGCCGTTCTTCCCCGTTTATCCTCACGAGGGAGTGGGACGCCCGGTCCGCAGCCACCACCTCTCCCGGCCAGCCTCGCCTTTCCCCGGTCTGCCAGTCGCCGCCCCGCCATGCGAGTCCTCTCCGCCCCTCCTACCGGTCTGGATGTATGTTTCTTAGTTTCTTGGTTGTCGTACTTCCATACGGTTTGATTTTCTGCCAGTTCTGGTTGTTTTTTCTTTTAAAATTTGTTGTTGTCCTTCTTTTGGTTTTGCAAGGAGGCACAGTGTGTCTACCTACGCCTCCATCTTGGCCGGAAGTTCCAGTGAACTCTTGTAACAACTCTATGAGACAGTACTACTAATGTAATTTTAAAATGAAAAAAAAAAACAATTAAAGCTTATAAAAATAAGTAAAATAACACATGGAAAATATATGAGCCAGGATTTCGTGTTGGTCTTTCTCCAAAGTTTATGTTCCTTACTATAAGGCTATATTTTGGCCTTTTGCCTCATATTGCTGTGATCCACTAGCAGTTTCTAGGCCCTTGAATGGAAGCTGGGTGGTGTGTCTGAAAATAGCCAAATCATTTCTTCACCTATGCTGCTGCTACACAGAATACAGGCATACTCACTTTATTATACTTCACTTAATTGTGCTTCACAGATATGGTAGTTTTCACAAATTGGAGGTTTGTGGCAATCCTGCACCAAGCAAATCTATCAGAGCCATTTTTCTAACAGGCTCAGAAGATGGTTAGCACTTTTCACACAAAAAAAGTATTTTTTAAATTAAGTTATGTACATTTTTAAAAGATATAATGCTAGCCATGGCCAAGTGGCTCAGTTTGTTGGAGCATCATCCTATGCACCAAAAGGTTGCAGGTCTGATTCCTGGTCAGGGCACATACCTTGGTTGTGGCTTCAATCACCAGCCAGGGCAGGTACGTGAGGCAACCAATCAATGTTTCTCTCTTACATTGATGTTTCTCTCTCTCTCCCCCTTCCTCCCTCTCTAAAATCAATAAACATATCTTTGGGTGAGGATTAAAAAGAGACATAATGCTATTATTGCATAATTAAGAGACTACAGTATAGTGTAAACATAATCATGTGATTTGCTTCATTTTGATATTCACTTTACTTTGGTGGTCTGGAACTGAACCCGCAATATCTCTGAGGTATGTCTGCATAGGAGTAGTCAGAATAATGCAGTTTTCTCCCTAGTAAGTGATTCTCAAATGTTAATATATAGAATAACCACTTGGGGTTTGTGTTAAAAATGCAGATGACAGTCTCACCTTTAATGATTCTATAGTAGCTCTATAGAGACAGAACTGAGATAAAATGAGATAAACGAGGTATAAACCAAGGACTAGGCCTCCGAGTACCTTGTTGTCAAGAATGAGGATGAGGAAAGAACAGCAGTGGAGCTCCAAAAGCAAGTGACAGAGATGGTTCAAATACCAACTCTGTCCCTTGGGTGGTTGGTTCAACTAGGATGCGAAAAAGTAGGAGCAGGACCCAGTCTCCTGGGGAGCTGACTCTAATGAGTTGGCTAGAAGTGTGCAGTGACATCCTTTCTAAGGATCTGAAAAGGTATAGAGAAAATTGGAGAATCTTTTGGGCCCAGGTGGTGGTAGTGGCAGCAGCTGTGGAAGAAATAAAGCAAAGTTTATAAATACCGTACTGTGCAGGCTATAGAAAACTGCTGGGATAGGACAAGGATAAGGCAAAGAAATCGTGAGAGTTACTAAGAGTAAAATTTCACCTGAAACTTCAAAAGGGTTTATTTGATAGGAAACAAGGAAGGTAAGCTGTGTAAATGTTTGCTGGTGTACAATGAGCCCAGGAGATGAGAATAAGTTGCCAAAATGGGTGTTGTAGCAAGTAAGGAAGTCAGTCAATATTTGAAGCATCCAGGTAATAAAGTACTACAAGGAGTTGGGTGTAACTGAAGAAATTAGTCACCTGGGAAAGCATGAATTGGCAAGGAGGATTTTCTAAGACACTTTTATTTATTCAATCAATATTTATTAAGAGCCTACTATGTGCTGGGGCCTGTGACAAACACTGAATATATAGTGCTAAACAAAGAAGATATAGTCCCTTGTCCTTGTGGAGCTAACATATTAGTTTGGGGAAAGGGATGTTAAGCAAAAAAAAAAAAATTATACAATGTACTTATTTGTGTAGAAAGAAAAACAGGTCAAGTTTTCCTTGAGAAAGTGACATCTGAGCAGACATCTGAGAAATGAATAGGAGTTACCTGGCAGAGAGTGGAGGAAATACTGTGTGTATTTTTTGTTCAAAAAAGCATGAAGTCATAAATTATTGTGATAATTAAGTACCTCTACAATAAGGGGAAAAGGATTGGAAGAGTATTCCAAGGACAGGGACTATCATGTGAAAATGCAGGCAAAAGACAGATCATGCAAGGTTTTGTAGGCCATGTGAAGTCTGGATTTTATCCTACGTGCAACAGGAGACCATTGAAGGATTTTAAACAGGAAGTGATATTGACAAAATCTGTAGTTGTACAAAAATTACTTTGGATGGCTGTGTGCAGAGTGGGAGAGATGAGAGCAACAGTGGATATGGAAAGATCAGTTAGTAGGCTACGGTAGCAGTCTAGGTGGGAAATTATGGTAGTTTGACTTAGGGTGACAGCAGGATCACCCTAAACATAGAGAGAAGTGAAAAATGTTGAAACATATTTAGCAGGTAAAGTTAACAGGTCTTGCAATGGAATGCACGCGTATTATAAGAAAGAAAGAGGTGTTAGGGACTACAAGGTTTCTTATCATGATCTGGTAGCTAGATGGCAGTGCTATTTATTAAGCAAGTTTCGGGTAGAAGATAAATTCACATTTGGGTATGCTGATCTTGGGATGTCTCTGTGATATGGAACAGTTAGTTGAAAACAAAGTATAAAGCTCAAAAGATCTGGCCTGGAGAACAAATCTGTGAGTCATGGTACACAGATGACATTTCAAGTCAAGGATATAGCTAAGATAGGCTATAGAGATGATGCAGAATAAGAAGAAAAAAAGCCTAAGATTAATCCATAAGAAATATCAACATTAAAGCAGATAGTACAGCAGGGTACAGCATGTAGCAATGAATAAACATGAGCACAGGTCATGTTAACTAGATAAACTAAGCCTGGAGTTCACAACCAGCCTCTCTAGCTGTCCCTCCCTAACTCTAACACAAAATTTTTCTTTAAAACTTTTTGAAAAAAGAAAAAAAAGATGAAAGTGTCCCTATATATGCTCACTGATTAGAACATTTTAGTCTTTTCATAAAAAGAGATGAGTATGAGACAGTAGTGGTAAAGTGGACCAGGTTGATGAAACTGACACTTTATCATTGTAGTGTTCAATTTTCCATAGGAAGATGAAATAAAAAGGATGTCTTTTATAAATAGCTATGAAACAAAACATTGTGTGGGTTGAGGCTTCAAGTTAGCATGATGCTTTAACAATGAGACCTGTCTTGATGGGACTTTATGTCTGCGGAATCAATTTCTTCATTCTTAAAACATCCTTTTTATAAATTAAAAAATAATACCTGCTTATTGTAGAAAATATGTTAAAGCAAAAGGAAAATAAAAATCTATCCATAATTCCACCAGCCATAGATTGCCATTGTTAATATTATGGTGTATTCTTTTTTTAAGTATATTTTATTGATTATGTTGTTACAGGTATCCCAATTTTTTTCCCTTTGTTCCCCCTCCACCCTGTACCTGCCTTCCCTCCAGCAATACCCCCACTTAGTTCATGTCCATGGGTTGTGCATGTAAGTTCTCTGGCTTCTCTCTTTCCTATACTATTCTTAACATCTCCCTATTTTGTTCCTACCAACTATGCTTCCTGATCCATGCATCATTTCCCTTTCTCCCCCTTCCCCCTCCCAGCTGATAAGCCCCCAAATGATCCCCATGCTTATGATTTTGTTCCTGTTCTGGTTGTTTGCTTAGTTTGTCTTTGTTTTTATTTTATTATTTTTTAAGATTTTATGTATTTATTTTTAGAGAGGAGAAGAGAGGAAGAAAGAGAGGGAGGGAAACATCAATGTGTGGTTGCCTCTCACATGCTCCCTACCAGGGACCTGGCCCACAACCCCAACCCTCTGATTTGCAGGCCAGCACTCAATCCTCTGAGCCACACCAGTCAGGGCTGTCTTTATTTTTTTAGATTCAGCTGTTGATAGTTATGAGTTTGTTGTTATTTTATTGTTCATAGTTTTGATCTTCTTTTTCTTAAATGAGTTCTTTTACATGTAATAATGAATAATAATTTTTATTTCATATAATAATGGGTTGGTGATGATGAATTCCTTGAGCTTTACCTTGTCTGGAAAGCACTTTATCTGCCCTTCCATTCTAAATGATAGCTTGGCTGGATAGAGTAATCTTGGTTGTAGCTCCTCGCTTTTCATCACTTTGAATACTTCTTGCCAGACCCTTCTTGCCAACAAGGTTTCTTTTCAGAAATCAGCTGACAGTCTTATGGGAACTACTTTGTAGGTTAACTCTCAGCTTTTCTTTGGCAGCTTGTGAGATTCTCTCTTTATCTTTAACTCTTGGCATTTTAATTATGATGTGTCTTGGTGTGGTCCTCTTTGAGTCCAACTTGATTGGGACTCTCTGTGCTCCCTGGACTTGCGTGTCTATTTCTTTCACCAAATTAGAGAATTTTTCTTTCATTATTGTTTCAAATAGATTTCCAATCTCTTGCTCTTTCTCTTCTCCTTCTGGTACCCCTATGAGGCGAATGTTAGACCTCTTCAAGTTGTCCCAGAGGCTGCTTATACTATCCTCATTTTTTTGTATTCTTTTTTCTTCTTGTTCTGATTGGTTGTTTTTTGCTTCCCTATGTTCCAAATCATTGATTTGATTCTCAGCTTCATCCACTCTACTGTTGTTTCCCAGTAAATTGTTCTTTATTTCAAATAGTGAATTTTTCATTTCTGACTGGGTTTTTATGCTGCTGAGGTCCTCACTAAGTTCCTTGAACATCCTTATAACCAATGTTTTGAACTTCCCATCTGATAGATTGCTCATCTTCATTTCATTAAGCTCTTTTTCTGGAATTTTGATCTATTCTTTCATTTGGGCCATGTTTCTTTGTCCCCTTGTTTTGGCAGCCTCCCTGTGTTTGTTTCTATGTATTAGTAGAGCTGCTTTGACTCCATGTCTTGGTAGTGTGGCCTAATGTAGTAGGTTTTTAAAAAAAATTATTTGGCACTTGGTGGACTCCTTTTACTGTGGAAACTCAATGGTTTTGTTCTAGAAAATCTTCTGCAATTATTTCATTAATACATTCCTTACCTCTGGTTTTCTACTTCTGGAATCCCTGTTATTCAAACACTGTAGTTCCAGGACTTGTTCCTTAATTTTTAACATCTTTTTTTTTCCTTCTATTTTTCATATCTGTCTTTTTGCTGTACTCTTTAGGAAATTTCCTTACATTTTTTCCCATCATTTAATTTTATAATTTTTTGTCATTATATTTATTAGTTCTTTCTGTTTTATATTTTGTTTTTATAGTATCCAGTTTTTATTTCATGATTGCAATGTTTTCTTTTATTCCTATGAAGTTAATATTAATACTTTTTCAAAGTTGTCTTTTCTTTGCATAGTCTCTACTCCAAATTACCTTTCTATGTTCATAACTTCTGGTCTGTTGATTTGGCTATTCACTTCTGGAAACTTAATTCTATAGTGACTTTAATAATAACTTGCTAGCTTTTTCTCATTTCTCATTCTACTTGGCTAATTCCTCCATTGGCTCCTGTTTCATCACCTATAAATGCATGGCTGTATTCATTAAATAAACCCTTATTATTTTGCAGGTACCATGCTTGGATACTCAAAAATTAGTAAAACATGGTTCCTGACTAGACTCCTGAAGTCATCTTCCCTTTATCTTGGTATCCAATTTCTCTTCATAGATAAGCAGCAGCTGAAGACCTGGCCAGGATGTTATGCCAGAGAATCTCAGGGAAAGTAGTTACCAGAACAAACTGAATCACCAACGCAAAGAGGACAAAGTCTACTTATAAGCACATACAGGGCCTAATACAAGAAAAGTTTTCAGGGAAGTTAGGAGCACAGCATTCCTAAGATTAAAAGCAGATAGTTAGCAGTTTTAGAAATTTTATCCCTGTTTTTTTTTTTTTAACATCCCTGCTTTTTAAGTCTGTTTTGGTGAGGAGTAGGACTTGGTAGAGAGGAGAAGGAAGATGTTCTAAGTGTTTAAGATTCAGCAGGGAACAGAAACATGACTTTGAATATCATGTCTATGGTAGTAACTCCAAAAATTTATTTTTTTTCTGAGCTCCAGACCCATATATCCAACGGTCTACCAGAAATTTTTACCTAAATAATCTACAAGCACCTCAAACTTAAATTGAATTCATCCTTCTTCTAAATTCATTCCTTCTCTAATGTTCCCTAAGTGAATGGAAACATTATCATTAAATCTTATCAGTGCCATCCCAGCTAGACATTCTGGAATTCAGTTTTCTCTCCTCTTCCTTTTCTTTACTCCCCACCCATTCTACACACCTGGATGTTGAATCCAGTCCATGTTACCTCTAAGACATCCCCACCCTACTTTCAGTATCATTGTCTTCATAGCACTGGTTATTAGAAACAGAATAGAAGGGACTTGTGGAAAATTATGGAATCTGGGGTACAAAGCTAATATCAGTGTGGAATAAACACAGGCACAGAAGTAGTAGTTCCTGGGGAAAGGCTGAGAATCACATCTCAAGTTCAATGTGATCATTTTAACCTGTTTTCAGACAAATAATAAGATACTGAGATGGGAGGGGTAATGAGGGATGGATAAAGGTTGCTTCAGCATAGTGGTAAAGAAAAAATAGGTGACGACAGTGGTGAAAAAGACAGATACAATGCAGGTCCTGAAGCAAGGTAGGCTGTTTAAGAGAAGGTGAGAAAGCTTGGAAATAGAAAAAAATTCTGCCAAAGAGCTAGTGGGAATGCAGCATGAATGCAGGCAATATAGCCCAGTTGTTAGGGTACACAGGTGTACTTCTCTCTAGGGAAGGGGCAGAACTCAGGTCCCTAAGAACTCAGAAAAGTAGAACAGTCTCCCTGTGTGGCATACGAAGAGATAGAGAGGGCTACTATTTAACAGTGTCACTCAAATAGAGGGATCTCAGTTATTATATAACACACTATAATTTAGAGTTTCATGGAGCAACAGAAGATTATTTCTGCCAGCTAGTAAGAGTTCCTGGAAGCCTATCTGTCTGACTACTCTCTAAGGAGTATTGAGGTTGTATGTAGGACTTAGCAATACAGGTTACCTACCTGGTCTAACTGCCTCTTTTCACATTAATACCATAGTTATCTTCTAAAAATAGAACGGTTGTATAAACAAGCCTAAAACCTGAGTTCTGAAGTCAGGTAAGTGTGGATTATAAATAATTTCCTTATTTATAAAATGGTAATGGTTATATCTCATACCTAACAGGGTAGTTTTGAAAACTAAATGAATTAACATATAAAAAATCACTTGTATGATGCCTGGAACATAGTAGGACCTAACAAACAAAATGAAAAATTGGCTCTATAGCTTCTTCTCAAAATCCTTTAATGGTTTCCAGGTTTCCTAAGTCCCTACAACCTGGCCTCATTATAAAAATCAAGCATTTATTTCAGACTTGGCTGTCTTTTCTACTAGATTATAAGCTACATGAAGGCAGGAACCATGTCTGTTTTATGCCCTCAACAGTCAGCACTACTGCTTGCACACAGTAGGTACTCAGTATATACTTATTGAATGAATGCATGAACATACCATCTTTCTCCATCCATGCACTCTCCCCATTATATAACTCATACTCACAATGCTAACAGATGCTCTTTAGAATAACCCTGAAGGTATGTAGGATCCTGAAATGTTAAGGGAATTCTCATATCCATCTTATTTCACTGAATGACAAAAATGTTTATGCTTTCTCTCACTCTTAGAAGTTCCAGGTTCCTGGGGTCACAGATTTCATGGACAAATAAAACCCATAAACTAGATCAGTCTATAACTTTCTCTTTCCTTTTTTGCCAAACCTTTCTGAGGTAGACAACTGGACTGCTTTAAGACACTAAGAGTTTAAATACAGTTTGGATAGAATGAGTTGATTAAGGTTAACTGATTATAGTTGCAAAAATATCCCAACCTCTAAATATGCAATAAAATAATAACAAAGTAGATTTTTAGCAACAAAAAGATTATATAATTACCGTTCACTTGGTTAATTTCTGAGTTGGAGGACAGAATCTCATCTGCCAGTTTCTGTGCGGTAGGAAGAACTTCAGTGTGATGTGCCGTGATTAAATATTGAATAAACTTTTGTAGCTGATCCCTATTCATCTGGAAAAGGGTTTCTGAGATAGGAAGACGCAGTTTGACTTGGTCTGGTTTACGGATCCTGTAGAGTGACAGCGCTACCACATGAGCACAGTAGAATATGTCCTTGTTGCCACAGCCACATGTCACTGAAGTGATTTTGCAGCGATCAAAACTGATTGCAACTTTGTAAGTCATTGCTGGTTCCGAAGTAGTGGCAGGCTCAGTTACTGTGCCACTGAGATGGAAGCCTAAGGAAACAAAGAAAGTGTGTTTAGAGAATCTGTAGTAAGAAACTTGAAGGTTTTCATTTTGCATTTCAGTTAATCAATTCAGATACTATTTGCTGAGTATCTCCTATATATATGGTAGGCTCTGCCAAATGCAACTTAGGAACGCACAATCTCAAAAGAGTCTTTATCCTGGAGTCCTCCTGAACTAAGAAGAAAACTTTGGTTTTATATGCATACATTTTTCTGAGGAGGCAGTTCAAAGTTTTCATCATAAGCCTCAAAAAAAGTTAATAAGGAAACCCAAATAAGTTAAAAACCTCCGTAGTAAGTTTTGAGCTCTAGGTGGTGGGCAAAGAGAAGTCTACAAATAACATCAGTACAATCTAGAGGAAGGTGAATGCTGTAAATAAAAAAGAAACCAAAAGAATGCCACATGGAGGGACAGGAAGAATAACAAGGAAGAAAAAGACATTTCTTCCTCAAAACATACAAGTCTAAAATGGTGACCATTTAGAATACCTAAAAAGGCAAGAAACTTCATAAGACATGGAAAGCATAGTGTGGTATGGTGGAAATATACAGGGTTACACCTATATTCGCTAGCACACAGCACCAATAATTTGCAATTACATTTGTTGTCAACTTTTCATCTAAGAGTTTTAGTAGTCATTGAGGATCATTTGCCTTCATCTAGCATTTCATTAGGGTAACTTTGTTTTTTACTTAAATTTTGACTTGCACCTACTCTGACTCTTGACTCCGTCATCTGTAAAATAAGGAAAAAAAATATGTAAAGTGGTCAGTTCACTGCCTGGAACATAGTGGGTGCTTGATTTTAAAAAATGAAAAAAAGCCCCACAAAAGTTGCTTAGAAATTATAGGGAAAACAACTACTTTATAGACAAAAGTTTCCTGGATATCATTTTGTAATGATATTTTATTCATATTTTCCTAAAATACTGAGAGAGACTTCTGGTCAATATGGAGGTGTAGGTAAACATGGCTTGCCTCCTTGCACAACCACATCAAAATTACAACCAAACTATAGAACAAGCATCACTCAGACCATCAAAAATGAAGTTGAATGGAAGTCTGACAACTATGGAATTGAAGAAACCACATCCATACAGAATGGTAGGAGAGGAGAAGATGCGGAGATGCAGAATAAGCTGGTCCCACACCCACTGTGGTGAATAAAAATTCGGGAGGGCTATCTTGAGAGTGAGGGGTCACAATTCCACACCAAGCCCCCCAAGGCAGGGTTCCAGTGCCAGGAAGATAAGTACTCATAACTTCTGGCTGCAAAAACCAGTGGGGATTGAGTCAGTGGAAGAAACTGCTGGATTTCCAAATAGTTCCTCTTAAAGAACCCATTTTTGAAGTCATTGAGACTCACTCCCTCTGAGCTCCAGCACTGGGGTAGCAGCTTGAAAGTCACCAGTGGCATACAAGGAGGAACTGAAGTGTCTTGTGTTAAGGTGAGAACTGGGGGACAGCTTTCTCTCAGACAGAAAGGCAGGGAGAGGCCACTGTCCCTTTGCAGAGCCCTCCACCCACAGAGCCACAGAACACGACCCATGGATATGAACAGAGATGTGGGGATTGCCTGAGGGAGGAGAGTACAGACTGGTGGGGGGCAAAAGGGGAAAAACTGGGACAACTGTAACAGCATGATCAATAAAATAAAATCTTAAAAAAGCAGCAAGAGAAAAGCAGTTAGTCACCTACAAGGGAGCTCCCATAAGATAGTCAGCTAACTTCTTAACAGAAACTTTAGAGGCAGGAGGGATTGGGAAAAAAATATTCAAAGTGATGAAAAGCAAGGACCTACAACCAAGATTATTCTACCCACCAAAGCTATCATCTAGAATTGAAGGACAGAAAAAGAGCTTCCCAGACAAGAAAAAGCTAGAGCTCTAACCACCAAACCAGTATTATATGAAATGTTAAAAGGTCTTCTTTAAAAAAATAAAAAATAAAATATATGAACAGTAAAAACATATGAACAATACAATGGCAATAAATACGTATCTGTCAACACCGGAATCTAAAAAACAAAATAAATGAACACGTAGAACAGAAACAGACTCTTACATACAGAGAACATTTTGACAGTTGCCAGATGGCTGTGGTGTTGGGTGGATGGATGAAAAACATGAAGGGATTAAGAGGTACAAATGGTTGTTACAGAATAGTCATTGGGATTTAACCTACAGCATAAGGAATATTGTCAATAATATTTCTAATAACTATGTATGGTGTCAGATGGGTGGGAGATTTATCAGGATGCTCACTTAGTAAATTATGTAACATTTAATCACTGGGGTATACACCTGAATCTAATATAATAATGTATGTCAACTGTAATTGAAAAATAAGAATGAGCCCTGACTGGTGGGGTTTGGTTGGGTGTCTTCCTGCAAAGCGAAAGGTCACCAGTTCAATTCCCAGTCAGGGCACATGCCTGGATTGCAGGTTCAGTCCCTGGTTGAGACATGTCTAAGAGGCAATTGATCAATGTTTCACTCTCACATTGACATTTCTCTCCCTTTCTCCCTCCCCTTCTCTCTATAAATAAATAAATAAATAAATAAATAAATAAATAAGCAAAATCTCTAAAAAAGAAAAATTATTTTAAAAATAATAAAACATCCCACAGCCTGTAAACTGTTAGAATTCAGATATAAATATAAATAGTCTGGCTCCAGAGCCTTTGTTCTTAACTACTACAATATATAAATATGACTATGCAGTTTAAAATATGTATACAAAGTAATTAGGAAGTAGAATTCTACAAAAATGCATTAATGTCAAGTCTGTAAACTCTTATGTTTTCCTGAGCGATTGTTCAAGGCAACTGAAATTGACTGCTTAAGTTATGCTCTCACAGTTGGAAGATGGGCTCATAAACTCATCCGTACGAGACAATGTCTCAGCACAGTGAGTGAATCATCTGCTGAGAGTTCTAAAAGAAAGCACTTCTCAGTACAGTCCTCTGACACTATTCAAAGTCTTTTTTGTTCCTGAGTGCAAGACAGGCTCTAGTAAAGCTTGGGCAATTAAAACCACTTTGCTCATTGCTCTTTTGATTCACCAGACCCATGAGCAGGTGCTAATGCATGAAAATGAATGTAATTTCAACCAATGGCAGGGAAAGGAGAGCTGTGGTTTACAGAAAGAATCATTTTCTTATAGTCAGTTTAAGTGTGGGAAATGTGGGTGTGCAGTGTGTGTGTGTACACACTATATATAAACTAAGTAACTCCTCTGAATGAGAATGCTTTCCTCTTGAATAAATTTGGTTTTGATGATGCTGCATCATGTAAATTAGAGCTTCTCCCTTAATTCCAGTCTCCTGGAAGGCTGTAGCAGTATATCAGCAGTCACTTTCTCCTTTCTGTCACCTAGCAAAATGGTAGCCACACAAAAGCATAACACAGTGATAGTGACATCCTCAAAAATAATTAATTTCCTTTCCAGAAGGCCTTATGCAAAAGCTGGATAACTGCTGCCTAAACAAGACCACTGAAATGGCTCTGTGGACTCGCCATGATATACAGAACTCAGGAACCAGGGTGCTTAAATTCAAATTCCAGTATCCCTCAATTCCCCTTTGCCTCAGTTTCTTAATAATGCAGAAAGACATATTATTTATATGCCTATCAGACTCACGTGAAAGTAATTTGTAAAGAACACATTTCCAAGAGATATCATTCAATTGCAATCCCAACTGGCCAGGGCCAGCACCTATATACGTTCACAAGAAGCAGATGGTGCCCTCAGCACTGGGTGTGGATGAGAGAGACTGTAGTGAGGAACAGTATTGTTATTCGGGAATACAAATGATGCTGCCTCATTACCCTGAGAGCTACTTGGTTTGTTTGTTCTAGAGAGGTCACCCTAAGCTTCTCAGAGCAGCTGAGTAAGCTGGAGGGCCCTTCTTGTGGCCATCTGCTCCCCTCCCAGACTTCTCTGGCAAATCAAGAGGTTTTCCTTGTATTAACCTCTGGTCCTTCTCAGCACCAGCTTCTCTAAGCAATGGTCTCCACTGTCCATCTGTGCCATCAACCAGTTAAAGAACAGTGAGGCTTCCCAAGCCCAGGCATTCACTTACAGAGATGCCCTTGCATTGTTTTCCAGTACTCTTACTTGGACCTCTATAAGGGGAAGAGGTATATACTTGAAAAGGCTGAGTTATTTTCTTTTGTTATTTTAGAAACATTTTATATAGAAAAATATAAAATGGGAAAAATTTGTCTGGAAAATTCATTTAAAAATCTAACATGCATAAAACAATCACCTTAAAAATAGTAATTTCATTCCCCTACCCCCAACTACTCTGTGGAGCATTGTGATTCAGAGAACAAGTTGTCTTGTATATTGATGGATAACCTATCTATTCAGAACTGCAGATTAGGTGCCGCTACTCAGTTCACAGATTTGAACACAGATTGAAAAAAAAAATACCAGACTCCTTAGGCAGTTCTCGGCAGAAACAATGTGCACATATACGAGGTATACATGTTGCCAAAATGGATGTTATAGGCTAGTAATTGCCACATGGGTTATTGATTTGAACAGAAAAAAGGGCAACATACAGATCTGTCCAGAAGGTATCCAGCCATGTAATATGAAAAAGACATTTACTGAAGAAGATACAAGATACACTGTACATAGGACAATGATGCCTCAGTCCCCTTCAAAGTAGGCACTTTAGGACTTCACACAGTTCTCCCAATCACCATCAGCTGCCCTGTTGTATTTTCCTGAATATCATGGATGGTCTGAAATCTCTTCCCTTTCAAAAGTAATTTTAGTTTTGGGAAAAGCCAGAAGTCACAGGGCACCAAATCTAGGCTGTAGAGGGGCTCAGTCACCTGGGTGATTTGATGTTTTGCCAAAAAACTCTGCATGAGACATGATGCACGGGCTGGTGTGTTGTCGTGATGAAGCTGCCAATCACCAGCTGCCCACAGCTATAGGCTTCTGAATCATCCGAACAGTTTCTGTGGAGGAATGTTCAAGCTAACGCAAAATTTGATGCAGATTCATTGCTCTACTTGCTTAGTCATTTTGGATGCGACAGCCACACAGTGCACATGCTCCTTCAACAGCGTCTACTGCCCCCCACTGACTAGTACAGTGAAGTTGTCATTGTTCATGCATGAGCATTCCAGTCCACTCTCCTTGGCTGCCAGACTATATCAATGCCATGCAAATGTTCTCGTTATTAACAATGGCTGGACTTTTACCAGACAGACCTTGTCTAATTGTAAAATGATTTCAGAAATTACCATATTCCATTCAGTAGCCTACATCAGTGGGGAAAAGAAAAATTGAACAATAAACTACTTTTCAAAAGAAAGAGGATACATATAGCTGTTTTTGATCAACCATAATTTAAGTGATCAAATATTTATATTTGAGAGTCTTAAAAATAGTATTCTGATTTATTTTAAAGCATTAAAAAATAGCAGCCCTGGTCATGTGGCTCACTTGGTTGGAGTATCATCCTGTATACCACAGATGATGGGTTCGATCCCTGGTCAGGGCACATACCTAGGTTGCAGGTTTGATCCCCAGTCGCAGCGTATACAAGAGGCAACCTGTTGAATGTTTCTTTCTCACATCAATGTTTCCTTCTCTCCTTCCCTCTCTCTGTCTTTCTCTCTCCCTCTCTCCCTCTTCCTCTTTAAAGTCAATAAACATAACCTCAGGTGAGAATTTTTTAAAAATTAATGAAGTACCCTTTTCCAAGAGGAAAAAGATTTTCTGGTTACTTCTCTGAGACTATGTGCACTGAATCAAATCATCAGAATATACTGAAATTAAAATTCAGTTAATATATACAGCTCTTAGAATAATGTCTGGCAAACCCTAAGTACTCAAACATGTTATCATTATGTTAGCATTTCAACTATAACTGTAGCTAGTTCCCTTATTCCAATGTCTAAACTTCCCTAATTTTAAGCAGACCCTAATCTCCAATGAC
>VMDR010023605.1:0-15494 GCA_007922815.1 Macrotus californicus | reverse complement strand
TATTTGAAACACAAAAGCCGAATTATTTACATTTTCTTTCTTGGAAACAGGCAGAGATGAGGAAATAAATATACAATATATTTTATTATATGTGACCCATTTTTTTATGGAGAGTGGACTCATTATATAGGCATCCCTCAATTAACATTAATTCACTTAAGAAAATTTCAAAGTCACTAAATCACTGAAGTAAATGACTGCTCAATGATTAATTTAATGTACCTGTATCAGAAAGAATTGAGACCTACCATCCATATGCCAGGTACTATGCCAGGTGCTAAGACAGTTACAGAGAGAGGTTTACCATGAAGCTAATGAAGCTTAAGCTCAGGGTCCCTCACTTGAACAAACCCGTTCTAAGGCAAATGCGTTCATGTGGTCAATTTTCTCTTCTTTCCTTTCCTTTTCTCTTTTCTTTTCCTTTCCTTTCTTTTCTTGTTTTTGTAAAATTTGCAAAAGTAAAATATAGGGTCCAGCAGAAGTAATGCCTGCTTGGGTGTGGTTGGTAGGGTAATAATATGGGTGTAATAATTTATAGTTTTAGTTTGAACATTTGGGTGTTTGAACACCTAAAATGTCATATGGGGTGCTTGGGTACGATTTTTTTATGCTATGGAATTATATGCCTGTGATTTTGTAATAGAAAAGAGACATTATTTGTGCCGGACCCTGTATTTAAATCTTAATCTATGAATGCTCTTCTCTCTGTCCACTCAGACGTCCTGTCACACTTCCCCTTGAGTGTCCACAGATTTTTTTTTTTTTTTGAACTGGTTAAGGAAGAGTTGACTTGGGGACATATTAAGCTTCATAAGAAACATTTATGTAACATTCTGTTGTGGGTCACTGCCACCATCTCCCATGGCTGCGTATTCCGAGCTACCTTGGCCTTGGCCCAAGTCCTGCATCCACCTATTGCAGAACTTGCTTACGGGACTGTCCTGAGCAAATGTTTAGTGGTAGAGTCTTTCCTGTAAGTCAGCCCTCCATCTCCATTCTGGTTGTTTGACACAGACCTTAAGAATTGAAAGCATCAGGACACCTATATGGCCACCAGCCCTATAGGTAATGCTGGCACTAAGGAATAACAGTGAGTCAATACAGGTGACTATGCCATTCACTCAACTTTTATTAATGCATATTCGATCCATATCTAAAATAACCTAATAACACTAATCATCACTCAGAAACAATCAGCAATAACATCACACAAGAGAATTAGGGGATATTGAACCCAAGAGTCCAAATCAGGTCCAGTCCAGGCTGTTTGCGTTTTGCAAGGCAGAGCCAGAGGGATGGGTGGCAGCAGAGCTCTGTTTCCTGAGGTGGAACATGCAGGACATCTCAAGGTGACTTGCTCTCTGGATGCGTTGTTCATGGTCTGAAGTCCTCTGCCTTTATGCTTCTTTGGTTGAGAAGTCATGTTTTTTGCACAGTCTCTTGTAAACGTGTTTTTCTCAGGTTCAATAAACACATGTTGTTTTCCTCAGTACTGATAGGCACATGCTGTTTACATTACCTTTGATAGGCACATGTTGTTTACCTCGCTGTACTGTGCATGATGGGTAGTATCATCCCTCTGAGTCATTGCTCTACTGCTCATGTCTTAAACAGGGCTCCAGGTTTTGCTCTTCACAGGGACTAGTGCAACATGAATGCACTGAGGTGTCAGGGGCGCATGTGGACAAGCTGAAGGACTAGCCTGAGAGCTCACTGACTATGGGAAGCTAGGTGACACCAGCAGATGAGCCATACGAATGGCTGACTTCTGGCTCACAGAGAAAGACTTGATCCCAGAGCTGTTTCAAGTACTGGCCCCTGGGTACCAAGGTCAGAATGGAGGCTACACAAGAACGCTGCAGATCTGAAATCAGGGTAAGCAGGATCAGGCCACGGATGCAGCAATCTACAATAAAGGGAACAGCCTCCCACTGCTAGCAACCTTCCGCTCCTAAACCTGCTACTTCAGGAGCTGTGGCAGGACAAGGAACCAAGCATCCACAGCTCCCACACACCTCAAACATCAGGAATTTTACTGGAGCCAGAGTGTGAGTTGCACCCATCAGTATGCATGATCACAGGCCTTTGGATCTCTTAATCTCTAAGGGAACTGGGGCTAGAGTTGTGAAATGAACAGTCTTAATGGAGCCCAGAACTGTCTGGGGAGCCAAATAACCCTCTCTTTGCACAGCAGATAAAATTCCTTGTATGGAAAAAAAAAGAAAAAGAAGAGAAATATTTATTCAGTCACTTGTGTGTGTAGTTCAATTATTGCAAGTTGTCCAGTATAGAAAAGGCTTCCAGGAATACTGCAGTTCCTATTGTGCTGATTCATACCACATTGTAATTTGTAGAGGTCATATCTCAATGTAAGCATATCCTACAGGATTAGTTTTCTATTGCTGTGTAACAAAATACCACAAACTTAGGAGCAGAAAACAATACTCATTTTTTATTTCACTAATCTGTCGGGCAGAAAGTCTGGTCTGGCGTGAATGAGTTCTCTACTCAGGGTCTCACGAGGCTAAAATCAAGGCATCAGCTTAGCTGCATTCTCATCTGGAGCTTGGGGCCCTTTTCCAGGCTCCCATGGTGTGGCAGGATTCAGCTTCTTGCAGTTGAAGGACTGGGGTTTCTATTTCCTTGCTGGCTGTTAGCCAGGACCTGCTCTCAGCAGTGAGAGGCTGCCTGCTTTCCTTGCCCCATGGCTGTTGTCTTCAAAGACAACAATAGAGCATCTTCCTCGTTTTTAATCCCTCGTGCTTTGAATCTCTCTGTCCTAAAGGGCCCCATCCCTTTTTAAAACTTGATTGGGTTTGGCCCACCCAAGACAATCTCCCTATCTTGCAGTCAGTTGATTTAGGACAGTACTTGCATCTGCAAAATCCCCATAAGCATGTAAATTAGTATTTGATTAAACAGCAGGGAGAAGTATGTGCACACCGGGGAGTGAGGATCTAGGGGCCATCTTCGATTGCTGCCCACCACATTAGATTTCTGTCTACCGGCATGGAGCATATGTAGGTTAGTGCTAGGTATAGCTACTGGAGAACTATTCAACTCAGGATATATCTCTTCCAAGACTTGGAAGAAAAATTCAAACATAAGGTGGAAATGTATTTAAAAAGTTGAGATATCTCTAATAAATCATTGTAACTGCCATGCTCCTATTAAAACTAATGAGAAATTCCAGACTCTTAATTTATTTATTAAAAACAGTTCATAAAAATTAACAGAATAGGCAATAAAAGCAATAAAGATGGATGATAAATTAATAAAAATTATTATCAGAGAGAACTAAATTGTAACAAAAGGTTTTACAGAACACACCAAAACCAGTAGCTTATTATAAGGAAGAAACACATTTTGAAAAGAATAAGCAGGCTCACTGCCTGTCTTAGAGGAGAGAGGCCCTGCCCTGATCCTGTACCGTGGAGCCCCTTGCACATCACAAAGACTGAAGCACAGACATAACTTTTCATTTTGACTTCATAGGAGAGGCTCCTAGAAGTTTGGTAACCATTGGAGGAGGCCTGGAAATTCTGGGATGGGTGCAGGTGAGGGGGGCTGGCCTTGAGGCTGGAGGAAAAGATGATTTGTGGGGTTAGAAGAAAATGGTAACCCAGCTCCTGGAAATAATTGGTTGCCCCAAATCACCGAGGCGGGTGTCTAGGCAGATCAGGTCCTCCTAACACTTGCTCTTTTTCCTCCTGCTCTGCTGGTATAGTTTTGAAAGTGACTTCCAGAAAGGATGGGATTGCTCTATGAGAGAAGAGGGAGAGTATGTGCCCACCCTGATTCTCTGAGGAACTTAACTATACCACTCCCCTCTGCCTTCTGGGTGGGTCCAGGTACCACTCAAGATCCAAGGTCTAGCCCTGGCTGGTGTGGCTCAGTGGATTGAGTGCTGGCCTGTGAACCAAAGGGTCGCTGGTTTGATTCCCAGTCAGGGCACATTCCTGGGTTGCGGGCTGGGTCCCCCATAGAGGTTGTGTGAGTGGGAACCACACATCGTGTTTCTCTCCCTCCCTTCCTCTCTCTCTAAAAATAAATAAAATCTTTTTTTTTAAAAAAAAAAAACCAAGGTCTATCCAGACCAGCCCCATGACACAGTGTATATGGAAGGACTGGGAAGAGCAATTAAGCAGATTTCTATTTTACCTGCTGAACAATGTAGTGCAATTAATTGAGCCAGAAGATCAGGGGTGTGGGAAAGAGGAGTGAGAATCAAAGATTCTGTTTTGGACAGGTGAATTGAGATGCCAATAGACATCCAAGGAAAAATGTCAAATGAGCAGTTGGACGTTTGAGTTTGGAGCCCAGGGGAGTGGTCTGAACTAGAGATAGAAATACCATGTAGCTGGTACTGTTGTCAGGGCCAAATGTTTTTTGTTTTTTTTCACCCCCACCCAAATGTTTTTTTAAGTACCGGCTAGATGTTTGTGGTTCCTCTGTTATAGATTATATACTTGTATCCATTACCTGTTTATCTATTGAGTCTCTGATGATTATTGTTAGAATTTCCTAGAAGTTTATTACAACTGCAAAAATGTAACAGACAACCTCAAATCATCGAAACTTCACAACAAATCTGATACAGTAGTTTTTAAATGTAAAATCTTCATAGAGAAAGAGGCTGAGACTTAAAGAGGTTACGTAATTTCTCATGTCATGACAGCTAAGTGGTGGTGCTGGACGCTGGGTATATGGGTCTGATGAGAGTTCTGACCTCAATATATAAATTTAGAAGTCATCAGCATGTAACACATAAGAAACATGTTTTGTCCTCCAACAGGAAGTGATGGACAGTTTATGTTCGTGCAGAAGGGGTATATTGGGTCTCCCAAGGGAACTCACAGGATGGTATAAATAGTAACTCAGCTTAGAAACCTGACTTGTCTTTACAGCAAGAGTGAATCCATCTTTCACCTAGTTCGTGAGTCTGATTTTTAAAAGCAGATCGCAATCAGAAATCACTGTCCAAGAGACAGAAATATGTAAAATCCATGCAATTTGCTTTTTCTTATCCTGGACTAAAAGTGAAGAATAGGGAAATACTTAATGACTTTAAGCTAAGACAATATAAAGCAGCCATCTCACTTCTGTGATACTCTTTCTGGGGACGAACATCTGTGACTTCTAATGCCTTTCGTCATCTCATTGACACTCTCATTTCATCAGCCTGACCCCACCCTGTTGTGTCACTCTGGGCTGCAGGACATCTGTATGGCCTCTGAAGGCATTTGTAACCCTGGCCCAATGGCCTTAACCAAGCACCAAATACGCTGATGAGTGAAAAACTCCCCCAAGTGGTATTTCAATAGAGAATGCCAATTTTTATCTCTGAGATCTTCCTTTTTTCGAGCTTCTAAGGCTGACCAACACTCCTTCTGGTGGACAGTTGCTTCTGGTACCTTAACAAATTCAATCAAACTATCAAGTTCTGGCTGTGGGATCCAATCTGGACTTTAGGTCACTCCTATAACTTCATTTTGCAGTATATTAAGCCCTCTGTCTCATTAATTACTGACTATATGACTTAGCTAAGCCATTGATTCTATCTGCACTTCAGTTTCTTAATCTGTAAAATGGGGAAAATAATACCAAAGTCATAGGGTTACCATGCAGTGCCAAGGACATGTGAAGCTTTCAAGGTTATATTATCACCACGTCATCATAGTTGAATGTTAAAATAAACTTACAGGGTACGAATTTATTTGCAAGTCCTTAGGTGAACCTTGCAATAAAACCCATTGACAATGTTAGTTACGTGTTGTTTTGAAGCACCCCCCCCCCCCATCATTCATATCTATGTGGTCATGGACCCCAGGCTAAGAACCTATGCATCAGAGGGCAGTAGTACAGACAGCAAAAGAAGAGAGAATTTTTTATTGATTTCTTTTTAGGAGAAAGGGAGAGAGTGAGAAACATCGACTTGTTGTTCCACTTTTCCATGCATTCGCTGGTTGATTCTTGTATGTGTCCTGATGGGGAGCTAACCTACAACCTTGGCATATCAGCTCCAACCAACTGAACTACACGCCAGGGCAAGAAAAAAGAATTTTTGAAGAAAGACTTATTAACGCATGTAACAGAAAGATGAGAAGTTATAAAGATGAAAATGCCCGCCCATTGGATTTATCATTTAGGAGTTCATCAGTGAGCACTGCTTGTGTGGTTGCATGAGAGAGGTTGGAGGCAGAAATCAGGTGACAGTAGCTTCTTGCAGAGCAAAGACCTGGCCAGCCCAAAAATGCAGGTTGCACCGCCTCCTAAGGAATACAGTTGTAGACAAAGAGGCCCACCCTTGAATCTCACCAGATTCCTGAGGAGGTGTGGTATAATAAGAAATATATTTGGTCTTTGTTCTGATTTATAGCACAGAGCTCCTAAAACCCTTGGAAATTCCTGAGTGATGGGAGTGTCTTTTGTTATTCATAAGAAACCCCTTTTTTGGCCACACCTGAGTTTATGCTAATGAAGTGACTTCAGATGGGGTCCCTGTAGAGCCTCAGGGGACTGGCATTGGAACTTTCGGGTCCACCAACCAACCTCTAGGAAAGGAAAGGTTTGCGCAGATTCAGCTCCATAAACACTCGTGGACAATGAGAGATTTGAAGAACTTCTGGGTTGGTGAACACAAGAAGGTGCTGGAAGGGTGGCGTGCCGGGAGAGTGTCATTCTTCCATGTGGCTGTTCCTGAGTGGTATCCTTTTATAACAAACAGGTAAATGTAAGTAAATGTTTCCCTGTGAGCAATGTGAGACAGTGCGGCAAATTTTCAGACTTAAGGGGAGGGTCTCGGGAACTCCGATTTATAGCCTGTCAGTCAGCAAGCAGTACAGGTGGCCCCTTGTACTTGGAATTGTCTAAAGTGGGAGCAGCCTGGTAGGACTGAACTTTTAAGCTGTGGGACCTGATACTGTCTCCAAGTAGATAGTGTCAGAATTGAGTTAAATTTGTAGGACACACAGTCAATGTCCACTGAGAATTGGAGAATTGCTTGGAGGTTTTGGAAAACACCCCAGGAAGACATGGATTTCTGAACAGAAACCTGGAGGGAAGGGATAAGTCTGTACAGAGGAGGCAACAGCTACTGTAGATACAGATCTTAGAAGCAGAGGGCCTATTACCAAACAGAAATGGGGTTTGGCCGCCCACCACCACCCATAGGCAAATTCCGGAGGTGGAGGTTTGGTGAGAAAAGGAAAGAGGTCTTTTATTCAAAAGCTGCACAATCTGGAGGATGGCAGGCCCCTGCCTCGGTGCCCAGCCCCTCTGGAAAACCCAGAGGAAAAGCCCACCACCCTCTGCCAGACCAGTGCAAGGGTGCGCCCAGAGTTCCTTCTCCCATTCAAAATACTGTCCTTCAGGAATTGCAGGCCGCTGCTGCATCCTCCAAGCAGCTCAGCTTCTCTCCTTGCCAGTGTCAGACCTCAGGCTCCCTCCTTTTCAGAACTGCTATTGGCCACGCAGTTTCCAGGGCTAGCAAGATCCCGCAAGGTGTGTCCAAGAGAGAGTGACTAACTCCCTTCCCCTGGTTTATTTAAGCTACTACAGTGGGCCCTGCAAAATGCTCAAACTTCCTGTGATTCAGGAGGGCCAATCCTCTTCCCCTGCAACCAATCCCATCTTTTCTCAGACTAGACTGACATGTCTTCGCCAGACCACAACAGAGTAGCCCATCATCCTCACCGGCCTTGCGTAATGACTTCCTTCCTCCTGCTGAGTCTTGCCTCGGGCTGGGGAGGTCTGTGGTCACGTGCTGCTCTAGCGTGGTTACCTGGGCTAGCAGGGCGCTGCCCCTGCGCCCACTCCCCCCTGCGCCCACTTGGACTCTGGGCGTGGCCAGGTTACCAGCATCAGGCCTGGGGTTTAAATCCTGGCTCTGACACTTTGGAGCTGTGTGACCTTGAGCAAGTTAATGAATCTTTAAAGACCTTATTTTGTGTAATAAGTAATAATGGAATAATACTACCTACCTCATGGAATTACTGGAAGGGTTCATAAAACAATGTAAATGCCCTGGTCCACAGAAGAGACATAATGAGTGTTAGTTTCCTTTCATCCTGCTCTTTCTTTTCTTTTTTTAATCCTCACCCGAGGATATGTGTGATTTTTTTTTTTTGAGAGAGAGAGTGAGAGACATCGATGTGAGAGAAACATCAATTGGTTGCCTCTCGCACGCACCATGACTGGGGATTGAACCCACAACCATTTGGTGCTCAGGACAACGCTCCAACCAGCTGAGCAACGCGACCAGGGCCTGCTCTTTCTCGAATTAGTTTCCAGTAGAGCCACTTGCTATATAGGATGTGAAGGGATCGGTACCTTGCTATTTCCAACAAATGTTTTTTGAGGTGCTAATATCTTCTAATGATAGCGTGAGCCATCATTTAATTAGGAACATTAGCCACCATTAGGTTAGGAATATTACAGATGGTCCCAGCACAATGTGTTCATGTCACAGATGGTTCATAATAGCAAGTCTGGAGTTATAAGGCAGAGTAGGCTTATCAGTTTTAGCTTGGGGTTTTCATCTCTTTCTTAAATATACTATTGCTATGTAAAAATAAAATATGTATGCACACATATGTTTGCCTTTCTAAATGTTTCATAATTAGGTGGAGGTGCATAAGAAAATGACCTTCATTCTGGTTTTAAGTGCCTTTTCTTCCATTCAAACACAGGCTTTTGTGAGTACTGCTCTCTCTGTCTGGAAGATAATTCCTACTTTTTTTTCAGAGTCCATGTAAATGATCAGTTTCTCTGGAATGGACTCTCAATTTTCCAGTCTAGATAGGACTTTTTGTTTTTGTTCTCATAGCCTTATGTTTTTGTTATCTATTGCTGTGTTATGAACCACTCCCAGCTCTGGCTCGTGTGGCTCAGTGGATTGAGTGCCGGCCTGTGAACCAAAGGGTTGCCAGTTCAATTCCCAGTCAGGGCACATGCCTGGGTTGCAGGGCAGGCCCCCAGTGGAGGGTGCACAAGAGGCAATCACACATTGATGATTCTCTTTCTCTCTTTCTCCCTTCCTTCCCTTCTCTAAAAATAAATAAAATCTTTAAAAAAAAACTCCACAATTCAGTAGTTTAAATACTAATGGTATTATTTCCCATGATTTTTTTGGTTGATCAGGTGGCTTTGCTTCATGTGGTCTTGGCTGAGGTGCTGGAGGGTCACAAGGCTGGCATGTCATGCTGGCCACCTACTGGGAGCTGGGGTTGTTGGCCAGGGTCCTTGGTTACATTGCATATGGATTGTGTGGCTGGTGATCTTCGCAGATTAACTGGATTCTAAGAAGCTGCATTGAGGAGGTCTAGTTCCACTGTGCAAGTGTTGTTCATCGAACCATGCATGCGATGTCCCAATAGTCAAAATTAATTATATGGCCGAACCAGTGTCAACATGGGGATCACACGGGGGCAAAATATCAGGAGGCAGGTTCGTGGGGGAGCACCGAAGTGTACCACATGCAGTGAGACTTTCCTTCCTAGCACTCATCATTGTTTGTAATTACATATTGTATGTTCGTTTTCTCTCCCTCAATAGACTCGAAGATCCATGAAAACAGAGATCTTTATGGTTTTTGTTGTTGTTGTTTTTTTGCTAATCGTTGTGGAACAGGACTTTCAGTGCACTGTAAAGGTTTTGAAGAAGCTCAAGAAACTGAGAAACTCACAATAGGTGCCACCATGCAGGTCTTGCAAAAGGGATTGGTCCAAAACTGTTAGTCGATCACCTACCTCCACACTATTTTGGAGAGATTTTCAGGTGTCCTGTGCTCCTTTCCCCATTATGACTGAGGGCAGGGGGCTTCTCTTTCATCTGAAGTGAACTGAGAGGGATTTCAAAAACTATTTGGAGAACTTAAGATGTGACCCTTGGATTTTGATATACCTGTTAACACTCCATTGTTTGCAGGCACCAGGGTGACTTGTGGGCATCAGACCCTGCAAGTCAGGTTGGTTTTATTCAGATTTTACAGATGAGAAAATTAAGTGAAGTTGGATTACTTGTCCAATATCACATAGCTAATAAGTACTAGAATTCTGTTTTCAACCTAGATCTGTCTTCAAAATTCAAGTCCTTCCACTCAGGGAGATGTGGAGAAGACACATGTCTTCAGAGGCAGACATGGAGACCCAAGTTTGAGGTACAAGATATTTAATACGGACCGACACCTAAGGAAGGAAGGGAGAGGAAACAGTATTAGGCAGATGGAGAAGTTGTGCTGTGGTACAGGCCTCAGCTACTCCACAGGAGCTCTGGAACAAATGCCAATTAGTGTTCTCCCCCTTTGGGTGGAAGGCTAGACCTTATACCTCTGTCTCACTCAGGTGCAGGATGCACATTACCCCAGCATGGTGGTTAATTTTGTGTCAACTTGATTGGGACACAGAGTGCCCAGATATTTGGTTCTGGTTGTGTCTGTGGGGGTGTTTCTGGGTGAGATTAGCCTTTGAATTGGTAGAGGGAGTGAAACAGGTACCTCCACTGTCCCCCCATGTGAGTGGTTATCATCCCATCAGTTGAGGGACTGAATAGAACAAAAAGGTGGAAGGAGAATTCGCTCTCTCTGCCTACATATATGAGCTGGGACATTGGTCTTTTGCACTTGGACTGGGACTTATATCCTCAGCTTCCCTGGTTCTCAGGTCTTCTGATTTGGACTGAAACTTACACCACTGGTCTTCCTGGGTCTCCAGCTTGCCATGGCAGAGCATGGGACTTCTGAATCTCTATAATCATGTGAGCCAATTCTTCATAATCAATGAGTCCTTCCCTCTCTCCCCTCCCCTCCCCTTCCTCTCTCTTTCCTGCCCTGCCCTTTCCTTCCTTTCTCTTCCCTGCCATGCCCTTCCCTTTCCTTCCCGTAGCTTCCCTTCCAACCCACCCCCCCCCGCCTCGCTATTGCTCTTTCTCTCTCTTCCATTGTTCTCACAGTTCTACAGGTTGATTGGGCTCAGTTAATTGGTCCTCATCTGAGGTCTCCTATGCAAGTGCAGTAATACAGCAGCTGAGACCTGGGAAGATGGTCCCTGGGCTGGGGTGATGGGTCAGTCATGGCTGGCTGGACAGCTATCTTTTATGGCTAGCTTGGGCTTTCTCACCATGTGGTAATCTCAGGGTTGTTGGACCTCTTACATGGTGGCGTTTCCTTATGGAGCATTCCAAGGGACAGAAATTATTAGCTGCCAGTCTCTTAACATCTGTGCCTTAAAATTGGCACAGCATTGCTGCCACTGTATTTTGTTGGGCAAAACAGTCACAAAACCCACCCAGACTCTAGGTGAGTGGACATCGAACCCCACTTCTTGATGGAAGGAGTACTAAATAATTGGCCATTTTTAATCTGTCTCATCTTTACTTTGGCATTTGTCACTGTTCACCACAAATGATAACATATCATGCTCCCTGGTTTTTCTTTGACCTCTGATTATTCTTTTCTAGTCTCCTTCAGTGGTACCTTCTTTGCTCCATTACATAAACATCCTCTACCATTTTCTCTCTTACCACTCATTTGCCCTGGCGATCATATCCATTCTTTTGACTTCAGTCACTGCCTTTAGGCTGATGGTTGACCAAATCCCTAAAGATTACTACCCTAATCTTCTGACTTACATGGCCAAGAATCCTTTACAACACTTGTGGACAGTGTCTGAATGGGCTTTGTGTTCACCCACCCAGAGGCAAGGACCATACGTTTTTCCCAAAGGTGGCTGGGTCTTCCTTGTTGGGCTTTCCTGAGAGTTTCCTGCTTCTACCCAACTGCACCACATTCAGTGCAACCTCCAGAACGACCTCTGTGCATAACAACCTAGGATGCCCTAGGACATAGAACCCAAAATTGTCCCAAAAGATGTGGGAAGGCTGACCAGCTGCATGACAGAAATGACTTATATGAACATTTAAAATCTTTCACTGTAGGGCCTGCATTAGTAATTTCCAGGTCACACAGCTATATTCATAGTTTGTATGTTTTTATTAATTTGTCACAATCACATTTTCATAGTTAAAAAATGAACTCAATTAGCCAACTCATAATTCACAGTACTCCTTCCTAGAAAAACAATATCCTGCCAGACCCTTTCTCACTGAGCATATGGACATGATATTCAATAGTAAAAATAAGGTGGTAGTGGTCCCTGAAAAAATATACTCAAAAACAGGTATAGATTTGAAATAAGAGCTTGCTTTAAAAACAAAGGAAATAGACTATGAGCATTGTTTAAATAAATCCTAATTTTGTTATATATATATATACTTGAGTTCTGTGTTGGCAGACCATTTCTGTGCCATACCACTTATTAACTCCAAGGTGCATGGGAATGGCCCCTCAGTGTAGTTTCCTTTCCATACTGGGACTGATCTTAGTAATCAGTTCATCATATAAGCATTTCAATTCATGGATATACCATAATTCGGCACCCTCAGTCTTATGCCATCTTCAGTGAAAGTCAACAGACATTCACAAGGCACTGTGTCCCATGTTGTGGCTGATACAAGGAGACTAAGAAGTTAAGGTTAGTGAGAGAGAGAGGAGTCACAGATAAACCGTGAGACTGTAGAGTTAGGTGACAGTGTCAGAGAGGTACAGGCATGTTGTAGAGTGCATGGGGTTAGTTGTTGCTTCTCACTTAAGGAGAAAGGGATGGGAGAGCGTTCCAGACAGAAGAACAGAGTAGAGGCATGGAGCAGGAGTTCAGGCTGAGGTTGGGAACGATGAGTAAACCTTTGGTGTGAACACAGAGTGTGTGTGCGTGGGTACCACGGGGATGAAAGCATTGTTCAGGGAGGAGTGAGTCACCAGGGCTTTTGAGCGTAACTCAGTCTTGGGCCCCACACTGTTTCAGGGCTGTGTCTCCCAGGGAGTGTTGTGTCAGTGCTTGATTGCATGGGAAACTTATTCTTGCTTTTCCCAGACAGAAAAGTCTTATTTTAAAATGAAAACAAATCAAAACAAACACCCTTTCCTTGAGCTGAGTCTCTTTCTAATAACTCCCTCAATAGCCAAGCCTGGCAGAGTGTTATCAAACAGCAGTTGGGGCCCTGCTGCCCTCCACCACCCCCTAGGCAAAATCTCAGAGGCCAAGGTTTGATGATAAAGGAAAGGAATCCTCATTCAAAAGCTTCACAATTTTGAAATCTAGATTCTTTAACTCATTAGTTAACAGCTTTAATTAATTAAGCATATCAATTAAGGCTAGCATCTTTAACACCTGCGTTATCCTATCATTCCCCCTGTTACTTTTTAATTATCTTATTTCTATAGGATTAGTTTACAAACTAAAACAACATAAGATGCAAAAGCTATACAATTTTGGAAGAATAGCAGCCTTCTGCCTCATAGCGTATCCTCTCTAGAACACCAAAGAGGAATAACCCTGCCACCCTCTGCCAGGTCAGCCCGATCCTAGGCTGCACCTGGGGTTTCTTCTTTCATCCAAAAAACTGTCTTTTGGGAAATACAGGCAGCCACAGCACGATCATCCAGGCATCCTTGAGGAAGAGAGAGAGAGAGAGAGGGAGAAAGAGAGACAGTCTGTGCCATTTTTTAATTTTAAATCTTCTGGCCCATAATTCCATGCACTCTGGAGGCATTCAGCTTCTCAGCCAATCCTGTCCTAGACTGTTTACCATTGTCTTGGCAACTGCCTCATACAAACCCTCCTAGTGCTCCCAGTGAGCTGATCAAATCTCTCTGTATCAAGAGCAGACTAGAATCTCTGTGTCTGGATCCCCCATTTCTCATATGTTCTTTAAAAACTCTCAACCCCACCACCATCAACAAAAATCCACATACAAATTATATGATATATGTACTTATTAATGAAAATTTAGAAATGCATATGTCCAAATATATAAAATTAAAATCCACCCATGATTCAGTGCCTCCAAATCAACTAGAGCTGAAATATTGGTGTATGTTCTTGTATTCTATTCTCTTTATATGTATTTATGCATGATCTATTTTTATATAATATGATCTATAAAAATTAATATAAATTATAATCTGCTTTCTTCCTTTAGCAATATTATGCAACCACCATTCCATGTTATTAAATGTTTTTCTACAATTTCATTTTTTCAGGTCAGATTTATTGAGATATAATTTATAGGCAGTAAAACTTATTCTTTTTTAAGTACTCAGTTTGATGCTTTTGAAAAATATATAGTCATATGAACCCAACAAAAACCAAGATATAGAACTTTTCTATAATCCCCAAATTCCCTTCCCCACTCCCAGTCCTTAGCAACTAAGGATCTGATTTCTATTCCTGTATCGTAATCTTTTCCAGAATGTCATATAAATGGAATCATATAATATAGCCCTCTTTGTGTGTATATCTGGATTCTTAAAATAGGTTTGTAAGATTCATTCACATTGTTGAAATGTATCAGTAGTTTGTTTCTATTTATTGCTGAATTTATTCTATTTATTTGTTCTTTTATGTTATCCATTCTAGGTGTTCATTGATTTCTCAATGATTTCGGTGGTTTTAATTTGCATTTCCTAATGACTAATGGTGTTGAGCACCTTTTCGTGTGCTTGTTTGTCGTCAGTGCCTCTTCTTTGATTAAGCATCTGTTTAAGTATTTTGTTCATTTTCTAATTGGATTTATTGATTTGTGAAAAATCTATATATTCTGGATACAAGTCATTTGTAAAATATACATATTGTCAGTATTTTCTCCCAATCTGTAACTTGTCTTTTCAATTCCTTAACCATGTCCTTCAAATAGCTGCAGGTTTTAATTTTAAAGACAAATTTATCTTAAAAATCTAGATGTACCACAGATTATTTATCCATACACCAATTGATGGATATTTTTTAAAATTAATCCTCACCTGAGTATGTGTTTATTAATTTTTATATATAGAGAGAAAGATCGTTGTGAGAGAGAAACATGGACGGGCTGCTCCCCGAACACCTCCCAGATGGGGACTGTGGACCCGCATTTCACTTCTCTTGAGTAAATCCCGAGGGGCGAGGTTGTTGAGTCACCCGGCAAGTCTGTGTTCGACTTGGCAGGAGGCTGCCAAACTGCTTGCCAACGGTGTGCGCTGCAAGTCTGCACTCCCAACAGTCCTGGAGAGCTCTATCTGCTTTGCATGCTCAGTGGCATTAAAAAAAATCTAGCCATTCTGGTAGGTGAGGATATTTTGCATTTCTTTATGCCATCCATCAGTATCTCTTCTGCAAAGAAATCCCTGTTCAAATCATTTGCCCATTTTGGGGGAGTTGTTTGTTTTATGAAACATGGCTTTATTTTTGTGACTATGTGAATACACCCAGAAGAGATCTAGTTTTGGAGGGGACTAAAGATTATACAATTTGGAGAGCCCTATTTGAGGAAAATAATATACAAAATTATGAGAACCTATCTTACTGTATTGAAGGAATCTGTGCAAGTGAAGATTCCAAAGCTTAACTTTCATTACCTTCATAGTAAATCTACTCTGGATAAAACATAATTGGTTTGCT
>VMDR010023604.1:0-15495 GCA_007922815.1 Macrotus californicus | reverse complement strand
TAAAAAAAAAAAAAAAGAAACACAACCTTAAATGCTATTAAGACAATCTGCCTCTTCTGTGACGCCATCAAAGACCAATCTTGTCTCCCAAACCTAACCAAGTTATGAGGAAATATCCCGAGGAGGACAGTCCTACCAGCTCAGCAGCCTAATAGGCCAAGCATCCCTCATCTGGACAGCCTCTGGGGTGGAAATTGCTTCCTAAAGCAAAAGGGACACCTTCCACTGCCCAGATTTCACCTTCAGGCTGGGAAGAGGCCCTCTCCTGGGAAGCCCCAGAGACACAGATGGAAGAAGAAGTCACTGGGATCCATCTTTGGAAAACTGAAGGAAGTTAGGCACCAGGTACTATAATGGCAAAAACATTTTTGCTTGTTTTTTTCTGTGTAGGAAATGACATTTACGATAAAATAGAAAAAAGGTCCATGTGTGGGCTTGTGTGGAAGAGGCAAAAAAAAGGGAATGTTGGGGAGACTGTATCTCACTCCATAGTTTATCTTTTTCCAGTAGGTCCAGGGCTGCACAGAAGAGCCTGCCGTACTTGCCCCAGGATACTTGTTACCTCAAGTACTCTTGGGGAAAATCATATTCTGTTAGCAGAGTAGTTTGAATATTAATGACATGTTTTCTCACTTATAAACATGGCATTTCTTTGATTTAGCGCCTACTAGAATCCTTCAGGATGCCTAGTCCCAGATACATCAGCATCAATTGCTGTAAAATACATCACATCTTTTTCCTTTCCAGACTTTCTTGTTCCCAATCCCCCAAACCCTACAATTTCCATGACCTACTCTCCCATCACCTTCATATAGGAGCCATGTTCATCGTCAAAACTTGTCTTGCTGAATTTCTCAGAAGTGACGTGGAACTTCTTGGCTTCAAGCCCCAGGAACCACAGCTCGGTGTAGCCCAGGATTTCACTTTGCTCATAAGAAGACAGCTGGTTCTTAAAACACCTTAGGGCCTCTGAGTGAAAAACACTGTAGTTGTCAGTTAAGTTGAGGCAGCACAGGATCTGCCCAGGGTGGGCATGATGGCAGCACTTCCCATTCATGAGCCTGTCAGCCCTTTCCTCAGCCGGGGGGCTCACTAAGGACTGTGCATCCTGAGTCTCACAGGGTGGCACCGCAACACCGAGAAATGTCAAGGTGTTGTATTGATTTGAACAACTCAGGAGAAAAACACAAAGGACGTGAGAGGGAGAATTCAGTCCCCAAAGCGGGGTGCATTGCAGCCCGGCTCCTTTCAACCAGTTTCCATGGATGAAAAATTCGGGGGTCAACAACAGTATGCAGTTAAGGCAGCAGTCGCCCCCATTAATGTGGGGTTGGGCTACAGAAAGAGTTTATCCTGAGACGGCCTGAAAGCTATCATGTCTTTGGGGGCCAAGCAGGTAACATAAATGTGACTTTCGAGGCCCAGGAGGTATTTCCAGCTGAGCCACTGAGTCCCTCAGACTAGAGGGAGGGAATGTGTGTTAGCTCTTCTCTACTCTACCCTAGCCCAATCACATCATGCGTCCAGCGCTTGGTCTGGGGGTGGGTGGGGTGGGATTCAAACTTTAAGACAGATGTAGTTAAACTGGAGAGTGCTGAGAGGAGGGAAACCAGGATTGGGGAGAATCAGGGGAACCATGTTATCTGACAAACTGCTAAAGAGTTGGAGGAGGAATAGCCAGGGAGAAATAAAAAGGCTTATGGGGGACAACACCTGTGTGTGTGTCCATATATACAAAGAGCAGTCATGTGTAAACTGAATAAGGCATGTTCTTTGCCCAGAATAACCAAGGCCTAAGAGAGCAGGGAGACATATATCCGCCAGGTCTTTAAAGGCAGAACTAGCTGAGGACTAAAATATCTCCTAGTGGACAGTTCCTAGTGAGATGTTTAAGAGAAGATGGACAACCAGTTTCGAAGATGTGGGAGAACAGCTCTGAGCATCAGATAGTGTTGGGACATGGTAGGTGCTCAGTGGAGTTGGGTTTTCCTCCGTTGGATCCTAATAGGTTCTGAATCTCTGAACTTTGTGAGGAGAATGCTCCTGGCCAAAAACCTATGTGTGATCTTCCAAGCCTGACCAGAGGCAATTACAAAGGCTTTACCTGGCAGGCATCACAGGGGAAGCTGCCCTCCCCACACCAGCCTTGGTGCACTGAAGTCTGAAGAGTTGTGGTCAAGGACTCAGGTTTCCTAGGCTGGCCATGGTCTTATACATACCTACCCCAGAGCCTCCATTCAGTGGCCTCTGCAGGCACTTCTGCCAAGATCTCTTTGTCAAAAGGAGGGTGGAAAATTTAAGACATTTTCTCCCACTCTGACTCAGTACTCAGTTTTTCCACTCCTAGCCCTTTCCCCTCACCTCAGGAGCCTGGTCATGCTCCCTAGGCAGTGAGCTAGTCCCTCTAACTGGGCTGAAACCTTTGACCCTGGCCTGGTGCCAGTTCACAACAGGGGCGGGAATCTGGGGAAGGAGCAGTGAGAAGTCAGTGTTTTCTCCTCTTCAGTGCTCTGCTACACTATCACAGGAAGTCATAAAAGACTTGATTATTGCTTTCATTTTGGCTTGTTGCCTTAATTGATTTACTGTAACACCTGGCAGCTTAGCCTTCTCCACCTCAGCTCAGCTCTTCACACCTGACCACCTATAACCACCCGTACCACACCCTGCAAGTGCCCCAAAGGCATACCTGCTGCTGTCAGAGGCATCTTGTGCTTGCTCGGTGATTTCTCATTGAACTTGGGATCCTGGATATTAATGCTTGAAAGGAAAGGCATTATAGAAACCTTGTCCTCAGAGGCCAACTTCTGACTGTGATTTTGAGTCTCCTGTCCGGGGAAAGAATTTGTAATAAAGGACTCCTTAGTCTTCTCCCGGGTGTCCTAAACCATTCACCTGATCAAGAACATCCACATCCAGCCAGACTCTACTCCTTCCTCTCTGGGAAGAAATGATAATTACGAAACAGTGGGTTTTCTCAGTCTTTTCATCAAAGAATGTATCTGACTCATTCTCTGTGAGACCCACATACATTTACAGAATTGCAGAATTTTAAGGAAAAGTATTTTACTGATGCTGTTGAGAAGGCCAATTCCTGACTAGATAAGATGACTTGCCCAAAGGCACAAACACTTGAACTTAGACATGTTTAACACCTCCTTAACTTGCCACTTTCTCACATTATCTCATGTGGTACTTACTTAAAAATAGTAGGGAGCATTGGAGGGGGAAAAAAAAAACAAACGAAAAAACATTTTGTGTACTTCTACCATTTATACTAGACATTTCATTTTTCCTTTCTTCCATGAATCCTCATCACAAGCCTATAGAGAGCCCATTCCGTAGATAAAAAGAAATTCAGTGACTTATTTGCTGAAGTTCACAATCATTGAGAAGAATGAGAACGGGACTGAAGCCCCACTCCTCAGCTGACATTGTGCTTTTCCCACCATCCTAGGCCGAAATCAAGTCCTTCGCCTGCCTGCTCAGAGTCTACATCCACTGCCCAGCACTCACTTTATCCAGCAGAGGTGGTTTTAGCAGGATTTTGTGGCTGATGCATGGGAAATTAACCATGTTTTTCTTCCCCTTGGTGTCCACAAAAGGGAGTGAAGCACTGTTGGTGTTCTATAGAAGGAGAAAGGGAAAAAGTTACAGAAGCTCCAGGCCAGAAAGTATCTCAGGGAGTCATTTCTCCCAGCATCTTCCCCACAGCAAGGATGGGCCCGAACCAAATCCAGGCCTCAGTTTATTTTTAAAGTTCTTAGAAAAAAAAGCAGAGTGGTCAAGCAGATGGCCTCTGGGGTTGAGTCCCTGCTCCACTTATTAACTGCAGGCCTTAAGCAGATTACAGTCTTCTTCTAAACTTCAGTATCTCATCACTGCCAAGGGGACAACAATGGGGCCAATCTCGTACTTTTTGTGAGGTGATCTGTGTAGAATATTCCATAAGAGTCAGCCATTATCATCGTCATTCCAGTATCTTACAAACCCTAACAGGGCAAAATTCTCCATGCAAATTTGCCTTTATGCAACATAAGCTCCCACTTTCCTTACGTTATTCACTTGACCTACTCGGATTCCTCCCCAGTCCTGCACTGATTGATTGACTGATTGATTAGGAAAGAGGTAGTCTATCAATAAACAGCAATGTTAACACCGTGTGGAGATAAGGCATGGTAGTGCGCATAGAATGTGCTCATCACGTTAGGCCAATTTGACCAAAAATGCCTGTCAAAACTACCCTAGCCACCTACCTGCCCTCATCCTCTTCTAGAGAAAAGACACTAAGCATCGCTTCCCACCTTAGGCAATAATGGAGTCATTCTGAGGTTCTTGGTCTTAGGAGATAGCTTCTCAGCTTGAGCAAAAGGTTTCCCAACCTGGATCAGGTGGAAGAGAATTGGAATAGTGCTTGGTATGATTTCACCTCAAGCCACTCACATATTTATTTTGCTTCATTACAATAAGCAAGATACACTGGAAGCCAGCTCTCCTGACCTCAAAGCTGGGATGGGCTAAGAGAGACTCAAAGAAGTGCTGGATGAACATGTCAATGACTGGCTGAGTGAATACCCAAACAGATGACCTTTCTAGCAGTGTTTATCCTAGATTAACTTGTCCTGTGGCTTTCCAACTTATTTTAAAAATCCATATAACCCTTTCTTCAAATAAAATCTTAGCTAAAAGTTTTGGACTTTGGAAGAGATCAAAGCTGAGCTGCTCCTGCTAAAGAGAAGAAAATGCCCATAGTCTTGTCTAGGGATGCTTTTACCCTCCGAGGGGCTTTAAAGGTCCCTTAGTGGAACCCACTAGAATATCAGCACCCAGCCTGAACATCAGTGACCTGATCGGAAGAGACTTCACATCTAGAAAGAGGTGGAGAGGAGGGTGTCTTAAAGGGCGGTAAGCATACAGTGAAGGCATATGGCATAATTGTGTATTGTGCAGAGATGACAGTTACCCAATGGTTACGCATTTATTTTAATGTCCATTTGAAAAACTATATCGCATTAAACCTGAACTTTGTGGTTGTTACTGTGTAGAATGAACATTTAAGTTAAAAAAACAATCTGAGTACTATGTAGATACAGCAAAAATCACGAAGTTCGCACTGAAATGACTAAAGTTTAGCAAAGACAGTCTGCAGCTTGAATCTAGGCTCTGCTCTTTGAAGCAGAGCCCAGGGGTCTCCTTCTTCCAGCCTTCTCTCAGCAAACTGAATGACATTTATCCAAGGCTGAGACACAGCTGGTGTCAGACCCACCCCTGTAAAACTTGGTACACTGGCCGCATTGATATAGGAACACGGTACAATACTTCAACATAATATCATCTAGTACAGATAAGCCCTCCACAGAGCTGTAATGATGTGGGCTGTTTAGAACAGTCCATCCTGACCTTCTAGAATAGGGATACAATCTGATGGAGAGGGGACTGCACAGAGCATGGGCCGTGGCCTCAGACCAAACCAACTGCATTACTAATGTGCACTGCATGCAGGATTTGGTGGTCTGTTGGATGGACACCTATATGCTATCTGAGCAAATACTGCAATGGCAAATCTCAGTCAGTCCCACCTTCTCATCAAATAAGTTAGTGGGGATTAAAATTTAGAAGCGTTGTTAAGAAACAATGACAAGCTGACATTGAGGATGATTTGGGGATACTGGGTTAAAAAAATGAAAAGTACTAACAAAACACAATCCAGACTAAATGCCATGGAGAATGAGCAAAAAAAGCATCCTACAATATACCTGACCAGTATTCCTCGAAACTGTCAGGTCAACAACAACAAAAAAGGTGGGTAGGGAAGCCCGAGAAACTTGCAGCCAAGAGGAAGAAGCTCACGGAGACATGAGAACTAAATGTGAAATGATATCTCAGATGGAACCCTGGAACAGACAGAGGACATTAGGTTAAAAGCAAGGAAATCTGCCTAAAGTATGGAGTCTCCTTAATATTAATATATCAATATTTGTTCATTGATTGTAACTAACGCACCACACAAATGTCAGATATTAACAATAGGGGAAACTGATGCAGGGCATGGAGTGGTATCTGGGGATTCTGTGCTACCTTCTTATGACATATGACCAACTTGTTCCTTGTGGTCCAAAGGACAGAATCAGGTCAAGGGTGGAATTTATCAAATGGCGGCTTCTAGTTCGATAGAAAGAAGGATTTTCTTAAGTTTAGAGCTGTCCAAGAACGGAACAGGAGTCCCTGTGTGGTAGTGAGCTCTCCAGCACTGGAAGAGCCAGAGTCCGCCTAATGAGCACCTGTGAGAAATGTGCGCAGAATGGAGGGCTGAGCAAGAGTCATCTCCAAAGATCAATCTGTCTGTAAGAGCCATTCAAGTGACCTGGGAGTGTGTCTTGAATGTGACCTTAATCCTCTGGTGAAACAAGGTTGAGAACCATTGTATGGAACAGTGCTCCCCAACCTTTGTCACATCATGCCACACATATTATAAAAAAAGTATGGTTGTACGACAAGCTGGGGTGAAGGGAGAAAGCTCACAGCCAGGTGCTGCTGGCCTAGGGTTCCAGCAGCCCAGGCCTGACCAGGCCACCCCGAGAGCTGGCCGTCTCTGCATCTCTGCCTGCCCACACCCCATGCACAGATATGCCAGCATGTTGCACAAGTGTATGAACTTGTGTAGTTGTTTGTTGTCATAAACATCTTCCTCAAGAGACACTCAATAAAGACCTCATGACAAGACTTCATTCTATGGTGGCATCCCCAGGAGGCAGAAAGAAGGTGTGAGCTCCTGTGTTCATGGTGGTAAAACAGAATTTTCCCTTGAAGACAGTGAGTTTCATGATAATGTTCTGTGATTCCCTCACTGACCTCTGAGCCCATATAGTAGGAATCTCTTTCGTAGTCTTGGGCTCTGTATCTGAATTTAGACTCCTCGGTGTAAAAGGGAGTCTATTCGCGGGGTACCTGGCACAGGAGGTGACTCCTGTTCTGCCTAAGACCTGAGCACTGAACAGCGGCTGGAGGAAGCCTCTGGAGGGAGTGGGAGCTGAAAAGCAGGGCACCAGAGGGGCCACGGAGCCTTTTAGGATGACTTGTGTTCAACAGCCTGGAGTCAACGGTGAAGACCCTTTATTTTCCAAACTTTCTGTACCAACAGGTAGTGCTTATAATTTTAAAGTACCGCTATTTAAAAACAAAAAATACTGCATCGGAGAACGCTAAATGGTTCCTTGCAGTGTGAGGGTGGGGTGAGGGTGTGGAAGGCAGTAATAATAACAGCAGGGAGCACGCTGTCCCTGAGAGCCCGGTTCAGAGACAATCAGACTTGAGAAGAGGCTGTCAAGAGACCTGGACTCAGAGCCTTGGAGCACGTACACCACACGGGCAGGTGGGGAGCGGGGGCAGAGATCAAAAGAAGAGAGGGAGACCTCTGAGTGCACAAGCAGGCTCTGGTTGCTCTTGTTCTCCCACACCTAGGCCCACATTTAAATGTCGATTTCCCCTGGGGTCTTCGGCTTTGTTTGTCCTGTGGGGAGATAGGCTAGGGTCAGGGTACTACACCAGCATGCACCGGGCAAGCTAATCACAGGCCTCCAGCCTCATGTCCTGATCCTGGGCCCCTCCTCCACCTCTCTTGTGCCTCTCACATTTCTCTTGTTTTGTTTTCAGGGGATAAAAAGAGAGGCAAATTCCATTTCACTGCATTGCAAAAGCCAGCTCAACTTTCTCAAATAGAAGCTGAGTTCAGCTTAAAAGCAGATTCAGAGGAATACAAGAAAGCTGAAACCCAGCTACTCTGCCCTCCCCCTCCCCACCCAACACACACACCTACTTCCCTGGCATTCAGGCAAAACAGCTGCAAAGTTGCCAAACTATTTCAGCTACTAGTTCCCATGACTCAAGGGTTCTTTCAGGAACACTCCTTCCTGCCTCCCCAGCCAGGAGTGTACATGGAACCAGGGAGCTGGGCTGGACCTTGGAGCTGCATTCATTTTTAACCACATTTATGGAGCACATCTGTGTGCCACAGGCGGTGTGCTAAGCATGATCACATGGTCCAGTGGTTTTCAAATTTGCCTGAAGAGCCTTTATAGTACAAAATCTCAGACCTGACACTGGACTCTTTAGTGGTGGAGTCCAGAAACCTTTATTTTTTAAAAAGCTCCCTGAGTGAGTCCTGTGCAGTCAAATTTGGGTGACACCATCTAATGCAGTTCCCTTTTGGAATTAATCTCTCCCACCTCTGAACTTGCTTTTCGTTTATGCCATGGACATTGATGTGTTCACGTTAAGTTTTTATGAATTCTTATCTCCCCCAGTGAGATTCTACGGCAACAATTATGAGGCCCTCCACAACATGCCAGCTCTCCAGAGGGGTCAGTCCGGCTGCTTCCACCAGGGGGCCCTGTAGGGCCTAGCCCGTGTCAGTGTCCATGCTGTTATCATGGGAGCCCAGACTGAGTTGGAGCCACCTCTAGAGCCAGTTCTGGGTTTGCTCATGTCTCAGGATGGTGACGGGGTCTTCATCCAGTATCATCTCCTTTGCTGGGGCAGCAGGATAAGCTTCAGGCTGCTGGTAATGAAGGCCGCCTGCTTGTACGAGGTCACCAGGGAAGGACCTGTACTGATAATCGAGGTTAATCCACACAAGCTGACTGCAGTAAGTGGGACCTCTCACTGGCAGTAGTGACAGTGAGAATGTTTTTGCAGACTTGCAAATTGTCACTTACCATTTCTCACCATGAGTAGTGTAAGTGTGTGAGAAAGAAGCTATCCCTTCAAGACTCTTGGGCCTCAGTATCCCTCATTCAGGTACCTATTGCAATGATCTCCTAAGAAATTTCTCTGCCCCTCTCCCATTCCTTCCTCCAGTGCCTAAGTGACCTCAGAAATTAACATGAACATCTGATCTTGTTGCTTAAATCTCCCCAGTGATGTCCCCAAGGCATAGAAATCCATGCCCACAAAGCCCTCCCAGTGTCATCCCTGGTCACAGCCCTGGCCCTGCCCTTTTAGCCCCAACAGTTATGAATGACTTGTGGTTTTCAAACACCGTGGTATTTCACATCTCAACACTTTGACTTCTGCTCTGTTTCACAGAATGTTCTTCTGTCACCACTTCCAAGCCCCTGTCATCTGCCTGGTGAATTTGCCCACATTCTAGCCCCAGCCTCTGTCACCATCCCTCTTGCATTTGTAACCCGCTGCTACCCCATGCTTTGTACTAGCTCCAATCACAGCACCCGCAAAAGTTGGTTGTGCAAGATGCTTTACATCTATGTTCCTCTGCCAGACTCTACGACTCTTTAATAAGAGATCCAAGTCTCCTCTCAGAATCCCAAAGCCTAATGTGGCATCTCACATGCAATAGGCACTTAAATATTAGCCAAAGGAAGGAAGGAAAGGAGAGAGAGACTGAGGCAGCAGGAAACCCTAATACTTGTCCTCAAAGATTTGAGATGAGCTTTGACGCCAGCATCCCCTCAGTTGGTAACCCTTTCCCAGTGTGGCCACGTTCCCACTCCATGTGGCTTCCACTCCGACCAGGGACCAGTGCTCTCCTGCTCCCTGGCATTTCCTTTGGGAAGGAAAGCTTTCTAATCGGCTAATTCACGCAAACCCTATCAGGCAGGAGCCCATTCCCATGAGTCTCACTGACATGTCACTTCTATGTCAGAATAGAGGAAGGAGGCACATAGAACAGTGAAATATCCAGTCCCATGTCCTGCATCACTGTCCTCTCCCCAGTGCCACTCCACTTCCCTTATTTTGCACTCTAACCATGCCAAGCCCCCACCCCCAACATGTGCAGTTTACCCAAAGGGCGGTCAAAGGAAGTACATTTCCTACTGGGAGCTGAAGGACAATATGGCTGGTCCCTGTGGAGGGTTAGCTAGAGCAAAGCCTCGAGACACACGGCCTCATCTTATTACCTTGGATGGAACCCTGGATGATCTCATTCGTCAAGTTCAGGGGAGAAAGCAACTGGGCTCTCAGCAGGCAGCAGAACCACCTGGTCCCCTGCCTGTAGGCCACCCAGCCTTTTCAGAAAGGCACACCTGCATCGAACTACCCCACCTCAATTCTACCTTACAGGCTAGTTTTTTATGTTTCCCAGCTGGCTCCTCCTTGTCTCTTCCTCCTTCCTGTTAAAAAAAAAATCCCCAAGTGCCTGGTCAAGGTTGAATGGGCAGATAAAGCTCAAGTTGTGTGATATCAAATCACAGTTTCATCCTCACATACTCCATAATCCCTTCTCAGAGGCCATAACAACAGAGAATTTTAAACAAAGCCATCAATGCAGAGAGAGAGTGTGATAATGAGAAAGAAGAGAAACGCTTAGGGATTCCCTGAAGAACACAGCACATTTGCAATTGGACCCAGCAGAGCACCACAGAGAGCTGGGAGAAAGTGGGAGATGCCCAGGCTCCTAAGCTACTGTGGCTGCACAGACCTGAGGCAAATCACAGCTTCTCTCCCTCCGCCTCTTCTAGCTAAGGTTCTGCCCTTTAAGCCCCTTTACCACACCTGAGAAAGCCCAGGAGGCCTAGCCAGAGGGGAGTGTCCTTCTGATTACACCCACAGCCAAGACTGGCCCCTGGAGACCCATTAGTGACGTGAATGTGACTGGCCACTTGGGTGAACAAAGTTTTCATCTTGCTGATGCATGTCCTCCTTGAGGGCCTGCCCATCAGGCAAGGTCCCTGGTGATGGTGGAGGAAGAAGACCCTGGCCACACTTAAGGCTTGAGGGAAGGGCAAGAATGTAAGCCTGTAAGTCCAAATGCTTGGAGATGCTTTCTAATGCACTCAGTGAGTGGCACTAGGGGAAATACTTCCCATTCTGGACCTCTGGACATGAAAATCCTGGTTCTGGAAGCCACCTTAGGGAACCTGGAGTCAAATGTCTTCATTTGCAGATGTAGAAAGAAGAGCTAAGAAGGTATTGAAGTGGCCTGTGCAAGAGAATGCAGCGGTAGTGAACCTGAGACTAGAATCTATGCCCCCAGCTGTCCTTCTACTGTATCATGCTGCCTTCAGATGACCTCCTGTGACCTCTTGTACATTCTGCCCTAAAAAACTAGGTGTGAAGGAATTATAAAGCACTTCTCCTCTAACGGTCTCTAATTAAAAATAAAATATGCTTTTATTTGATGTTAACAATAGAAACACTCAGAAAGCAAACACTTATTCTAAGGTATTTACATAAATTAGACACTCAATTCCCTATAATATAAAGTGGATTTATGCATCATGTAGGAGGATTAGAGTAGATGATCTCTAAGGCTGTATTCCAACTGATTTAAATGTATTCTACGCATTTGTATATGTTGTCCTGTCTGCCTGAAATGCCCTTCCTCCAGCTCACCATGCAGCATCTTGCTTCACTCCAGTGATTATCATTCACTTTGAGAAAATGTGAATTATGAGCCCTATAATTATGTCACTTGAGGGGACAATAGCCAGTGGCACATCAGTGAAGCACGAAGTTGTTCCTAGGAATTAGCCTATGGCTTAAGAAATTTTCTCTAGGCTCCCAGAGAACTTTGCTTCTATCTCAGTGTGTCCATGTGCCTTATTGTCACTTGGCAGGTTTCTATTCCCCACCAGACTGTGCATACTAAACAAGAAGGAGATGTATATCACTTATTTCCGCATCCCAGCACCAAAGACAATGCTCAGTTCAAAGTTGGCTCTCAATCAGCACTTGTGGGATAATTTATGAAAGAATTCATCAGTCAAGAGTCTTTAAGGCTTCAAAGGATAGAAAAAAGTACGTGGAGTTTGGAGTCAGACGGACTTTGACTAGAATTCTTGCTCTGCTACTTGCTGGCAGCGTGGCTCTGGCAAACCATTTATCCCTTCTCAGGCTAAGGGTTCCTTTCTGCAACAAAAGGCTGGTAACCTTTTTTCAGTAAAACAAAAACCAGAAAGTTACAAAATATACGAGGGAACAAGGTAAGAATTATCAGAAACTATAAACACCAGAATTAGATTCCCTCCCCCTCAAAAAATCCAAATATTGGAATTATCAAGTAAGAATTACAAAATCATCATGCATAATATGCCTAAAGAAATGGAACTAAAAATATAAGTAAAGTGTAAGATACTATGCAAATGACCAGATTTTAAAATAAACAAAACTTAGAAAAAATATATAAACATTAAAATTTATAAGTCAATGGGCTTAATAAAAAAATTCTACATGGTCAAAGAAAGAATTAGTGAACTGGAGAGAGAAGTTTGAAGAAATTACCCAGCAAGCAGCAAAGAGAGATAAAGAGATGGAAAAACAAGTCCAAGATTAGAGGCATGGGCTGGAGTGGGGTCTAACACACATCTAATTAGTTTCAGAAGGAGAGAAAGAACATGGCAGACATAAAGACAAAATGGCTCAAGAGAATTTTTCAAAGCCGATGAAAGACAAAATTACACCCCTTTTAGAAGACACATCTGTAAAGTCACGCACTGCTTAATGACAGGGATACACTCTGAGAAATGTGTCGTTAGGCAATCTCGTTCTGTGCACATCACATAGTGCCCTTACACAAACCTAGATGTGATAGCCTACCACATGCCTCAGCTGTAGGGTATAGCTTATTGCCCCTAGGCTCCAAGCCTGCCCAATATGCTACTGTATAAAACAACACAAGATTAAATCAAGCATAAGAGAGAATGATGCAATCAAGAGATGTGTGTGCTAAACACAAGATGTATGAGGCTCTTGCTGGGGTAACATGGCATACTGTTGTACAGCAATTTTTTTATGAGTAGAAACAGTACACTCTAAAACAACAATAAAAAGTGTAGTAAATATACAAACCTGTAATAGGCATTTATTATCATTGTCAAGTACTATGTGCTGTACATAATTGTCTGTGCTACACTTTTAAACAACAGTGGGGTTGCTTGCACCGGCATCATCACAAACGTGTGAGTAATATATTCTGCCAAAACATTTTGATGGCTATGCCATCACTAAATAAGAGAAATTATTCAGCTTCATTATAACCTTATGGCACCACCATCATACATGAAGTCTGTGGTTGACCAAAATGTTGTTATGTGGCACATGACTGTATCTTTTTGGCTTCAGAATAGGGAGTGATTTCTTAAGCAAGAAAGAAAGTGCATATCATAAATTTACCTACTTTTAACTGAGTACCTCTGTTTATCTAAAGTCATTATAGAGCCAAGACTATAGGAAGGTTGCCTGATACAAGATGAATATGTAGTCAGTTGCCTTCCTATATACCAGCTATTGAACAACTGAAATTTGAAATTAGAAAGACACCATTTACATTAGCACCCCCAAGAAATCTAAACAATCTTGAGCTCGGTGAAGAAAAGCACAGTCCTGAGGAAAAAAACTGAGGAGTTGAATTTCATTAAACTTAAAGCTTCTCTGAAAAAGACACTGGTAAGAGAATGAAAAGACAAGCCACAGACTGGGAGAATCTTGCAAAAGACATATTAATAAAGGAATTGTATGCAAAGAATTCTTAAAATTCACCAACTAAAGAAAGAATCCAACCTAACAAAATATATACAAGAGCCATGTGAAAAAACAAAAAACAAAAAACGATAAAGTTGTGATGAATGGAATCCAGACTAAACTAATGGGCAGGTATTCGATGTTGATGGATAGGGAAACTCAATATTGTCAAGATGTCTGTTCTTTCCATCTTGATGTATAGACTCAATGCAATCTCAATCAAATTCTCAGCAAGATAGTTTGTAGATACTGCCAAATTGATTCTAAAGTTTACAGGGAGAGACCAAGTCTCAGAATAGCTGACACAATATTAAAGGAGAGCAAAGCTGGGCTGACAGAACCCAACTTTAAGACTCACCATAAAGGGTGGGGCAGGGGACAGGAATGGGGGAAAACTGGGACAGCTGTAACAAGACAACAATAAAAAAGAAGAAAGATCAAAAAGACCATGAAGCTATAGTAATCAAGACAGTGTGGTATTGGTGAAAGAATAGACAGATTAATAAATCAGAATAGAGTCCTTAAATAGACCCAAGTAAATATAGTTTGACAAAGGAGCAAAGGCAATATAGTGAACCAAAGATAATCTCTTCAACAAGTGGTGCTAGAACAACTAGACACCCATGGGCAAACAATGAATCTAGACACAGATGTTACGCACTACAGAAAGACTCAAAATGGATCACAGACCTAAAAGTAAAATGTAGAACTGTAAAGTCCGAGAAGATAACCTGGAAGAAAACCTAGAGGACCTTGAGTACGGTGATGACTTTTAAGATACAACACCAAAGCACGATCCATGAAAGAAAGGTTGATGGGCTGGACTTCAATGAAATGAAAAGTTTCTTCTCCGTGAAAGACAATCTCAAGAGAATAAGACAAGCCACAGATTGGGAGGAAATATTTGCAAAATACAAATTGGACAAAAGACTGTTATCCAAAATATACAAAGAACTCTTAAAAATCATCAATAAAAAAACCAAACAACCCGATTAAAAAATGGGCCAAAGACCCCCACAGTCACCTCCCCAAAGAAGATATACAGATGCAAAAAGCATATGCAAATATGCTCCATATCATATGTCATCAAGGAAGTGAAAATTAAAACAACGAGAAACCACGACACACCCATTAGAAGGACCACCGCCTGGAACACTGACAACACCAAATGCTGGTGAGGATCTGGAGCAACAAGAACTCTCATTCACTGCTGGATGCAAAATGGTACAGCCACTCTGGGAGGTAGTTTGACAGTTTCTTACAAAACAAAACATACTTTTACCATGCAACCCAGCAACCAGGCTCCTTGGCATTTACTCAAAGAAGTTGATCACGCATGTCCACAAAAATTTGCATATGAATATTCGTAGCATTTTTATTCATAACTGTCAAACTTGGAAGCAACTGAGATGTCCTTCAGATGGTAAATGGATACGTAAATTGCATATCCAGACAATGGAATATCACTCAACATTGTGAAGAAATGAGCTATCGAGCCATGAAAACACATGGAGAAAGCTTAAAAGAATATCACTAAATGAAAGTAGTCAGTCTGAAAAAGCTACATATTGTATGATTCCAACTCTATGACATTCTGGAAAACCTACAGAAGCAGTAAAAAGAATGGGGTTCAGGGAGAGGGGGAAGAGGGATCTCTAGGTGAAGCAAAGGGCATTTTTAGGTCAGTGAAGCTATTCTGTATGATACTGTCATGGTGAATATCCTATGCATTTGTCAAAACCAGAGAACTGTTCAACATAGTGCGTGAACACTAATATAAACTATGGACCTTAGTTGCTAATAATGTATCACTATTGGTTTACCAATAATAACTACAAGCTAAAATGCAAGATGCTAATAATAGGAAAAACTGTGGAGGGTGAAGGGTTACAAGTAGAAAGTATTTGCTGTACCTATGACTTGCAAAGGATTAGTAAATTCTTTGAAGAGTTTGTATTTATTTATAAAAATATATATGCGAGCCAGCCAAGATGGAGGCATAGGTAGACACACTGT
>VMDR010023603.1:0-15499 GCA_007922815.1 Macrotus californicus | reverse complement strand
GGTCCAACTTCTTTGGGACTCTCTGAGCTTCCTGGACCCCCTGGAAGTCTATTTCCTTTGCCAAAGTAGGGAAGTTCTCCTTCATTATTTGTTCAAATAAGTTTTCAATTCCTTTCTGTTCCTCTTCTCCTTCTGGCACCCCTATGATTCGGATATTGGAACGTTTCAAGACATCCTGGAGGTTCCTAAGCCTCTCCTCGTTTTTTCGAATTCTTGTTTCTCCACTGTGTTCTGGTTGAATGTTTCTTTCTTTCTTCTGGTTCACACCATTGATTTGAGTCCCGTTTTTCCTCCCCTCACTGTTGGTTCCCTGTACATTTTTCTTCATTTCCCTATTGTATCCTTCATTTGTTCATCTAATTTGCGACCAAATTCAACCAAGTCTGTGAGAATCCTGATTACCAGTGTTTTGAACTGTGCATCTGATAGGTTGGCTATCTCTTTGTCGCTTAGTTGTATTTTTTCTGGAGCTTTGATCTGTTCTTTCATTTGGGCCATTGTTGTTGTCTTGGCGTGCCTGTTACGTAGTAAGGGGCATAGCCTTAGGTGTTCACCAGGGCAGGGTGGCCACGTTGCTGCGTTGTGACGCTGTTTGTGGGGGAGGGGTCCGAGAGGGAACAATGGCGGCCGCTCTGCTCCCTGCCAGTTACCAGTCACTTTCCGCACTACCCACAGTCCAACCGGGCCCCTCTGGTGCTGGCTCTGGTGCCGATCCCCGGTGAGAGGGCTGTGTATGCTCCAGGACCCTGTGGGTCTCTCCAACAAGCTCTCCAGTGAGGCCGGGAGTTTCTCCCGCTGCTGCTGCCTCAACCCCCACAGGAGTTTTTAATCAGAGGCTTTGAGGCTTTACCTCCCCGCACCGGAACTCTGGGTTGCGGGGTCTGTCTCGCTCCCCAGCTGTTCCTCCCCGTTTATCCTCACGAGGGAGTGGGACGCCCGGTCCGCAGCCGCCACCTCTCCCGGCCAGCCGCGCCTTTCCCCGGTCCGCCAGCTGCCACCCCGCCATGTGAGTCCTCTCCGCCCCTCCTACCGGTCTGGATGTATGTTTCTTAGTTTCTTGGTTGTCGGACTTCCATACGGTTCGCTTTTCTGTCAGTTCTGGTTGTTTTTTGTTTTAAAATTTGTTGTTGTCCTTCTTTTGGTTGTGCGAGAAGGCACAGTGTGTCTACCTACGCCTCCATCTTGGCCAGAAGTCCTGATTGTTATAATGATTTTAACTTTTACTCAAAATGACAAACTTTAGAGGATTTTGAGCAGAGTTGCATGGTCTGAGTTATGTTTTAGAAGGATCACTCTGGCTGTTCTTGTATAGTAGAGCTCAAGGGTAGAAGAAAGAAGCCAGTAATCCCAGTGAGAGGTAATGGTGCCTCAGACTGGGAATAGCAGCGAAGTCAGTAAAAAGTAGTCAGATTCTGCCTGTGTTTTAATTTTTTTTTATTCTCACCCAAGGACATAATTTTTGCATTGCTTTTAGAGAGAGAGAGGAGCATCAGTTGCCTCTTATATATGCCCAGACTGGGGATCATATATGTCTGGCCAAGGGTGGCATGTGCCTGTGCCTGGACCGGGAATAAACCCACAGCCTAGATACATACCCTGACTGGGAGTCAAACTCACAACCTTTCAGTTACAGAATGACACTCCAACCAACTGAGCCACACTGGCCAGAGTAGATTCTGCCTGTGTTTTGAGGGAAGAAACAACAGACTTCACTGACAGATTGAATGTGGCCAATAAGAGAAAAGATAATTATTTAAGGATTTTAGAGGATAGAGTTACATTCAACTGAGAAGAGGAATGTTGAGAGAGGAGCAGGTTAGGGAAAAGAGTAGAAAATATGATCAGTATTGCCACCAAAAACATTAGATTTGATACACTTATTGATAAGACACACCAAAGGAGATGTTGAATAAAAGCTACTGTACACACCTAGGGTTCAAGAGAAAAAACTGGGCTGAAGATTTGGACATTGTTAGAAAACTGGTGATTTAGAACCATGAGACTAGATATGATCATGTAGGAGAGTGTGTGTAGATATAGGACAGAAAGAATAACTTGGCAAATCTTCAACATCAAGGATCCAGAGAGAAGGGGAAGATCTGGGGAGTCTAAGAGTCTAGAGACATAGGGGGATAAAAATCAGGAAGTGGTGGTGTGCTATAAGCCAATGCACATCCTTGACACAAGTATCTCTCTTGAAGGCATGAGGACTGACCTCACAATGTTTTTCATTCCTGTTTCTGTCGCACACAAAAAGCTAATTCCTAGGTTACTCTCATTAAGAAGCAAGGAGGGAGCAAGAGATCTGCCAAATGCTGTTGAGCCTGGAAAATCAATCTTGTCAAGACATGGGGGTTTTACTACAAAGAAGGGCCACTCCCATGACTCCTGCTTACAGAGCTGAAAAGTCTGGGGAATTGATTGAAATGATGTCCAAATTTCTGGTTCTAGAAAGACGGTCTTCTCCAGGTGATAGGTAGGAAGATGGTCCACACCTGAGCTGTCTCTACTTTAGAGAAGGAAATGAAGACGCAGTGAGTAGGGCATCTGGGTTTATTTTTTGCTAACACACTGTTCTCTCCTTAACTCTGCCTACCCTGGACTCTCAGCACTTCACATCCTCTGCATTTCTTCATCTCTCTTCTTCTTCTCAGTACTCATCTGAGCTATTTATTCCATCACAGACTCCTTCCTTCTCATACATCCACCCCTGTCGAGGTCCCACCCAGCAAGACCACGTGTTGTTGTGGAATGCTTGTCCTATATCCCCAGACAAGTGACGAGCGAATTCACACGGACTAAAGAAATCCGGTGGAGAAAAGCAATGAATGGCCGATTTCTCAATAATCAAGAGAGAGGGTCTGCATGGCCCCTCTCCCACAGACAGAGAGAGGGCCCCTGCCCCTCGCCTGGACAGGCTTTTATTGACACTCCAGGATGGTTCTCATTAACTATGCACAGGTTTGCTTTGGGTGGATACCTTTTACAGATAAAAAAGGAAAGAATGTGGCCAGTTGCAAGGAGAAAGGCCATTTACAAATGTAAAGGAGAGAAGGCTGGGCTGTTTACCTTCATGCTTGGGAAGTCTAGCACAAGTCACAGTAAACTTCTGCAGTTTCCAACCCAGGTGAAGGAGTTTTTGCAAGAACAAGTTTCAAAGCAGCCTAGGGACAATGCAGGCCTGACTACCCACAGGAAACCCATCCACGGATGTGATCTGCACACCACACACAATCTGGACTGCGTTCAGATCCAGAGCTGAGTCACAGAACGCATCACACATGAATAGGTTCCCCATACACCTCTACTTTCCCTTTTCTTTTCTTCCTTCCCATCTCACTGCCCAGGCCCAGAAGACATGTTTTCTAACTACCCCATCTAGCATTAATTTTTTTAACGAGTTTGAGAGATCACACTACCTAGATTGTTTCTCAACTAGGAAATGAGAGGTTTTTTTTTTTTTAAACGATGTGTTTAGGAATTTTTTTTAGCTCAGATTCTATTTAGAAATCTAATACCCAGAGTTAGGAGTATAGAGTGTGTGTGCATGTGTGTTGTGAAGCTGTACGGGGGTGTTGGTTGACATTTATGCATTGTTTGTCTATGTAAATCTGATTTTCTTATATCACTGTGAATTTAGAAAAAGTATAATTATCTAAAATAAAAATTGTTCTTATATAAATATTGCATCATTACTTTAAAACTATGCAAATAATTTTTAAACTGATTTCATTGTAGGGAAGATGATAAGTCCTGTCACTCAGAACTGTCATTCCAATGAGCAAGAGAAAAGGGCAGCTCAAAAGACTATAGATGATGTTAAGCCCTTAAGACTCTCTATAGTAGATTAGAGGACTGATAAATACTCTGAGAGACATCTCTCAGTCAGCAAATATCAATGTAGTATATAATTTCCTCCTTGGTTATCTTTGGTAAAGTCTGTTCCATTTACCTTCCTTTGGTTTAATAGTCAATCAAGAGTCTTATAATTTATTACATCCAACAGAAAACTTTGTTTGATACCTACATATCCTAAGGTATCTTGGCTTTGCTCCTAATTTATATACATTATAATTTTCCATTGAACACTGGAAATGAAGGAACTCAACACTGCGTGGGTATATATACTGTATTCGAGACATTTATATTATGTTTCATAACAATACTGTTCTGTAGATAACCCTATCCTCCACTTTTCCAGAGATGATATAGACTTCTCTCTGTGCTCAGAATCCTCAGTTACTCACTATCAGATGTGTTATGTGTGTACCATAAAGAATTTTACTGTTTCCCTGGTAGAAAAGAAAAGGCAAGCTCCTTGTCTGAAGTCATGTGGTTGGTGAATAGCAGAACTCTGAGTCAGACTCTGATCTGTCTCTTTTATAAGCCCACGCTCTTTAACAGAAAACCAAGTCTGTTGTAATTCAGGGAAAGTAGGGGACTAAGAAAAAGTAAGGGATGATGCTCCATGCAGGAAAATATCCTGTTTTGAAGGAAGAACATACCTTTACAATGTAAGAGGTCAAGGATACCTCTGAAGGAAAGGTACGATTTACTAGGAATATCAGCAAGAATGACTATTGTTAGGAAATAAGTGGATTAGCACAAACTGAGAAATGCAAGAAAGTACATTGTAGACCTAGACCACCCAGCTATTTATCTCAGGGTTTTCTAGACATCAGGCATCCCTGACCACAGCTCCATTTCACTTGTTCTATTAGTTAATATCCATTTTAACACCTCATGCTTTTATACAGCTTGGTCTTAAGCAAAAGGTACATGAAATTATGGATCAATGTGTAAATTACTCACATGACATGTGACAATTAAATTTTTAAACTATTTATCTGTATACCCTCTAACATGATCAATCATTTCTTGCACCACATGCTGTACATATTTCATAATTAGTTCACAACTGTATCAGGAGATATAATTTGAAAATACTACCTTGAAAAATGGGAACTTCCGACCAAGATGGAGGTGTGGGTAGATATATTTTGCCTCCTCCCCCAGCCAAAAGAAGGACAAAAACCAATTTAAAAACAACAAATGACCAGAACTGCCAGAAAATCAAACTGTATGAAAGTCCAACAACCAAGGAATTAAAGAAGAAATATTCATTCAGACTGGTAGGAGATGGGCAACCAGGGCAGAGAGGACTCGCAGCAAGGCAGTGACTGGTGGACCAGAAAACCCCACATTTGCATGTGGATAAACTGGAAGGAACAACTGGGGAGCAAGACAGCCTGCACAACCCAAGATTCCAGTGTAGGAAAAGAAAGCCTCAAAACCTCCAACTGTAAAAACCTGTGGGGATTGAGGCAGTGGGAGAAACTCCCAGCCTCACAGGAGAGTTCATTGGAAAGACCCATAGGGTCCTAAAAGGGATACAAACCCACCCACTTGGGAATCAGCACCTGGAGAGCCCAATTTGCTTGTGGGTAGGGATGAAAGTGACTGAAAGCTGGCTGAGAGCTGAGCAAGCAGCATTGTTCCCTCTTGAACCCCTACCCCACATACAGTGCCACAACACATCAACATGGGTTGCCATGCCCTGGCGAATACCTAAGGCTTTACTCCTCACAATGTAACGGGCACACAGAGACAAAATAATATGGCCCAAATGAAAGAACAGATCAAAGCTCCAAAAATAGAATTAAGCGATGAAGAGATAGCCAACCCATCAGATGCACAGTTCAAAACACTTCTTATCAGGATGCTCACAGAAATGGGTGAGGATGGTGGCAAAATAGAGGAAAAAGTGAAGGCTATGAAAAGTGAAATAAAGGAAAATGTACAGGGAACCAACAGTGACAGGAAGGAAACCAGGACTCAAATCAACTATTTGGAGCAAAAGGAAGAAATAAACATTCAACTAGAACAGAATGAAGAAACAAGAATTCAAAAATATGAGGAGAGGCTTAGGAACCTCTGGGACAACTTTAAATGTTCCAACATCCGAATCATAGGGAGGAATTCTCGCCAGAAGGAGAAGAGGAAGAGCAAGAAATTGAAAAATTATTTGAAAACATAGTGAAGGAGAACTTCCCTAATCTGGCAAAGGAAATAGACTTCCAGGAAGTCCAGAAAGCTCAGAGAGTCCCAAAGAAGTTGGACCCAAGGAAGCACACACCAAGGCACATCATAATTACATTACCCAAGATTAAAGATAAGGAGAGAATCTTAAAAGCAGCAAGAGAAAAGGAGACAGATACCTACAAAGGAGTGCCCATAAGACTATCAGCTGAGTTCTCAAAAGAAACCTTGCAAGCAAGAAGGGGCTGGAAAGAAGTATTCAAAGTCATGAAAGGCAAGGACCTACATCCAAGATTACTCTATCCAGCAAAGCTATCTTTTAGAATGGAAGGGCAGATAAAGTGCTTCCCAGATAAGGTCAAGTTAAAGAAATCCATCATCACCAAGCCCTTATTATATGAAATGTTAAAGAGACATATCTAAGAAAAAGAAGATGATAAAAAATACAAATAATAAAATGACAACAAACTCACAACTATCAACAACTGAACTTAAAAAAATGAAAACAAAAACAAGAACAAACTAAGCAAACAACTAAAACAGGAACAGAATCACAGAAATGGAGATCACATGGAGGGTTAGCAGCAAGGCTGGGGAGAGGGGAGAACAGGGGAAAAGGTACAGAGAATAAGCAACATAAATGGTAGGTACAAAATAGACAGGGGGAGGTCAAGAATACTATAGGAACTGGAGAAGCCAAAGAACTTATATGTACGACCAATGGACATGAACTAAGGCAGGGGGGAATGCTGGTCAGGGGGCCATGCAAGGTGGAGGGGAATAAAGGGAAGAAAAAAATGGGACAACTGTAATAGCACAGTCAATAAAATATATTTTTTAAAAATGTTTTTAACAAGAATAAAGGAAAAAGGATAGTAGAAAAAAATGACGCCCATGGTCCATGATTTGGCCGTATTTAACAAATTCTATACAAAAGAGAAAGTAAATCACAAAAGTACTGTATTCTTATTTCAAAGGGGTGCTCTGATTGTTTGCTAAAATAGTTCTTAAAATTTACCACTGAACTGATAAAAAATATAATTCTTGTGATCATCTGTTTCTCTTTGTTCTGATTTCATGAGTAAAGCAAGATGTTAAACGGTGATTTCTTTCATTTTGGGTAAGGCTCCCTGAATAAAGGGAGTTGCCAATATGAGTTGCTGTTCATCTAAGCAGGACTTGGTCAAAAGAGATGAAAGCCTGAGTTTTAGTTCTAATGCCTGGAGGAGTAAGGAAAACAAACAAGCATCTTCTAGCTCACGGTAAACACCACAAAAGGGTTACAGCAGCACTAGATACCACATTGATACCTTGATGAATGCGGTTGATATTCCTTATTAAGATAGTTTTATTACCATGTGCTATGCACAATATTTTACATACAGGCATATATTCCACATTAAGTTTTCCCATAAAACAGTTGTGTTTATATTATTGTTACAGGTGTTTTATAGATTAGAAGACAGAGGCATGGAAGAATAGTAACTGAGCAACTCTTGTAGAAAAGGCCTCAGATAAAAAAATTGGGATTGAAAACTGAACAAGGCAATTCAAAATCTATATGCATTATCACTGTACCATAATACTTATATAATCAGTTTAATTACAAACATGCCAACCCACATATATAATTATTTAATTTCCCGTGAGCCCTGAGAACTCAGTTAATGCCTCCATGTGCTCAGTAGGCATTGGGTCAATTTCACCTGAATGCAACTTTACAATGTTTTTTTTGCAAAACACTGTATCATCCCTCTTCAGACACACCTGTCCATAGTTATATCTGAATTCTCCTTTTCCCCTCTCCAAAGTGGGGAAGAACTTCTTCTAACTGAGGAAAAGAGAAAGGCTCATTCTTTTCCTATGCCATTCCAGAAACTTGATCAAAAAGTCAAGTTCTGCTTCTGTTCAATGCTCTTCAGGGGACATACATAAGCACTGCTATACAAAAACGAAGAAGGGCTGGGGCCACCTTGTTGATTCCAAAAGACCAGGGAGAGCCCAGCATACCAAATGTCTTTTGATCTTACATTTAGTTAAATCTCACTACACTGCTGATTCAATTAACTTGCACCGTGTTATTACAAGACTACACAAGAATTACAAGCAAGCAGTGTACAATGCTGTTAACCCAGGCAGTTCCTGCACTAAAAAGCCACATGCAGGAAGGTGTTGACAGTTAGCATCGCTCTATCACCAGGTTAAGGGCAGACATTGCAAGAGTACCACAGGCTGAAGAAATTGCAAACAATGAACATCACATTTTTGTACATGGGCCCTTTTTCAAGTAGAGGTTGACAAATGCCAAGGTCAATGTACTCAACACTGGTTTTTACCACAAATGCAGAAGTCTTTTCATGGGACAATATCTTAAAATGTTCCTAGATTTCAACAAGCGACTTAATATTGGAGCATAATTCTGGCTATTCATCTCAATGGAAATGTGGATCCTGTTCAGAAATTTTCACTAAGTTGGCCTACAAGGGAGGTTGTATCACAAAAAAATGCAAAGTAGAAAGAGCCCATGAAAAGTTTCTGTGATGTAGAAGAGAAAAAATTACACCCAAGTTACAGTGTCTTTAAATTAACTTAGGCATATATTTATTCCTGCTTTGTTTAAGAAGTCCTCTCCAAAAGATCTTCAATATCAAATTAGATCATTTGAGCTAGCCATGGCAGCAAAGAAGGGCAGCTGAAAACGTATAGAGGAAATCTTTGGAGGAAACATTCAGAAAAATCTTAGCGGGCGTCCTCTGAATACACTTTTCAAAGGAAAAGCATGGTTGCAAGTTGGACAGGCTATTATGTGAGTTGCTTCTCATGAACAAGGCTGATAGGTCACCAACAATGTCTGCAGAAGCCAGGCAGGTTCCATCTCTGAGTGAACAGCCAGGACAAGAATCAGTAAGAAGGAGTGGGCCAGAGGAGGAGACCCCTGAACAATTGGCCCCTTCTACGGGGGAAGTCGCTGACTCAGCTCCAGTTGATCCCTTATGGTCATGAAACTCAGTGCACCAATCAGCATTTCCTGATTTTTAAAAATAGGATAGAAATGCAAACTTTTATGGGAACTATTCCAGTTTGAAAACATATCATCAAAAACCCAATACTGTAAGTAATGCTGTATATGCTCATCAGAAGAGGTTTGTGACCAGATACACCTCAGGTGACTGCAGAATATGTCTTTCATCTCATAATATAGACACTTGAGTACAGGTCTTTCTACCTGATGTGGCAACACAAAGGGATGATACTACATCTAATGCTTTTTTATGTCCTCATCATTTATAAAAATGATTTTTGCAAAAAATCCATGCAAACACTCAACAATAAAAGATATTCATGAATGTGAACAAGAACAGGAGAGTAAGGCAGACCCCATGTACTCTGCACTGGGTCCTGAGCAGGTCACCACTGTGCCCATGTTGACATAAGGACATCAAGAGTGAAATAACTGCATTTCCAGACAACAGGACTATAGAAAAGTAGTGAAAACATGATGTCTCTTATTTTTATTGGAAGGTTATGTGATACCATTGAAGGGTCTAATTCCAGGTTTCTAACCTAGAATTTGGACCAAAATTTAACATCTCTTCTTATGAGGCCTGCCCCTCCCTGCACATTTTCCTTTAAATGACACCATATGATTATTCTGTGGTAGATTGTCCACAAAGGCTTTTCCCTGGGGATTATCAAGTTATGCTACTTCACAGAAAGTGAACAAAAATCAAGCCAGTGTTAAAATAAGTCAAGGTGAATCCAATAAAAGGGGAACCCAAAAAACAAACCTCCAAGATATGTAAGAAACTACTATATACCTTCAGGATTTTAAGCAGCAAGAAACCCAGAGCTCAAGCTGGCAGCACAGGGAGGTGATGAGAAGGGGAATGTTTGCCTGAGAGGGAACCAGGGAGATCACACAAGTGAGGGGGCCCTGAGATTCTCCTCTGCAGACAGTCCTCCCGGCTCTATCTGTTCTGAGAACTAGGCTTGTCTTTCTGTCCCTCAGTGTCTGCCCCAAGTTCAGTTATAAAACTGAAGGCCATTCCACAGCCAGTGTGTGGTTTTCCTCAACAGAAACCAGATCCAGGGGCAGAGCTCTGTCCTGCATGGGACACCGGTAATTAGAGTTGAATGACGAAAGCAGCAGCCAGCTGTCCTTGGATATGTGTTGATTGGCAAAGGACAAAACAAGGGGCTCATTGCACAACTGGGACATGTGCCAATCTGTGAGTTTCTTCACATCTTAGACTCAGACCCCTCCTTGCTCTGCCAGCCCCACCCACACGAGCTGCTCTATATCTCCAGTCCACAGGACAGGGGAGACCAGCTGCCCCTGAACCCCAGGACCCCAGGTGGATCTGTTCTCAGAGCAGCCACAGCAAAGAGACTCGGTAAGTCAATGAGTTCCCTGACCCGGGACATGAGGACCACCAATGGGACAAAAACTGTGGGAGGACTGAGCTGAATTAGTGCCCAAAACACAAGACAGACTTGGGGGAGCTGAAGGGGGAGGACATAGAACCTCAGTTACAGCAGGGTGCCTGCCAGGGGAGAGATGAGAGGGTTATCACTACTGGGCAGGGAAGCAGGATATTCTTCTCTTCTTACAGGAAACATGGTTCCAACACAGCGGAATTGCCAGCTTTGTCTCCTGCTGCTGGGGCTCTTGGGAATGACGATCTTGGTCCATGCCCCACCTCCTGGTATTACCCCGGCTCAGTGGTTTATAATTCAGCACATTAATATGACCAACAATCTATGTGACATTGCAATGCGGCCAATTAACTACTATAATCGTCCTCCAAGGATATGCAAAGGCGAAAATACTTTTCTTAACACAACTACATTAGCTGCTGTAACTAATCTTTGTCATACCCCAAATATACCCTGTGCTAAGCAAGGCAATAATTGTCATAGGACCTCAGTTGCAGTCAATGTTACCTACTGCAATGTCACAAGACTGGCTCAAAACTACATGCAATGCCAATACCAGCAACTTTTCATACTGAAGAACTACAGCATTGCCTGTAACAATAGAAATGTTCCGGTTCACTTCGATAGACTCTACTAAGATCTGGGTCAGCACTCTGCGCCAAGCTTCTGAGCCAGCCCCACTGTCACAGCCATGGTTCCAGGCCACCATCCACCCTGGATATCAGCATCAGTCCTCACCACCAGCCCACAACCCCTTTTACTCCCCGCTGAGCTGAAGCTCCTGTGCACCTGCAATAAACTTCTTTGTAGAATCACCTACATGTCTGTGTGTGTCTGTTTGTGCCTCTCTGCAGTCATATAGACACATCTGTTCCAGGTCATGTTTTCCTTCCTCTAATAGGGGATTTGAGGGAAATAGAGAGACATGAGGATAATGGGATTCTTGTAAAATAAAGCAACTCAGAGCTCGCTCTCTCTCTCTCTCTCTCTCTCTCTCTCTCTCTCTGCCTCAAGTTGAAAACCTGAAGCATCAACTGATCTGGTATTTACACCCCAAGAGGTAAATGGCCCAGTTGAGTAAGTGAGAAGCAAATGCCTTTGATTCTCTCTGACTAATGAGTAATAAATTTTCCATAATACAAGTAAACTGTTGTTGTAAAAAAAGAAACATAAAATGTGGGTGGTGTAGCTCAGTGGATTGAGCTCTGGCCTGCGAGCCAAAGGGTCAGTGGTTTAATTCCCAGTCAGAGCACATGCCTGGGTTGTGGGCCAGGTCTCCATTGGGGGAGTGCATAAGATGCAACCACACATTGATGTTTCTCTCCCTCTCTTTCTCCCTCCCTTCCCTTCTCTAAAAAAATAAATAAATAAAATCTTTTTTTTTTTAAGTAAAAATTTGCCATATTTGATGGGACAAAAACAGAAAAAAAGAAATTATAACCTCAGAGATTATTTTTCTGTACGTGAGAGTATCAATTCCACAGGTGTTAGTGGTTTTACTAGGGATGAGTCCAGGGAGGGAGGCAAATATAGAATGAGATCACTCGTTCAGGTAGTCCACAGGCAGATTCTAGTGCTGCCTGGAGAAGAGGGGGAAGTCTTTTCTGGCAATTTCTATATCCTGGTAAAGGGCCAGCTGGTCCCATGTTAGATGGAAGGGCAGGGAGGAAGCCCGACATTGAGATGTCTCACCAGGGCGAGGCTGCTCTTGCCCATCCTGGCCTCCACTGCTGTCCCCAAGGGGAAATCAGTGACTCCTTCACACTCAGGTCAGGAAGGGCCCCAGGCTCCAGTATTAGGTGATTGTAGAGCCACGGAGACAAGGGCTGGAAATTGAGATCCCCTGCCCACTTCCTTCTCAAGGCTGCACTCAGGATTGAATGACTAACAGGAAGGCCCCTTAGAAATCATGGTCAGCAGTGGCATTCAAGAGATTGTCTTGGTGACAGTGGGTAGGGGGTGTCTTTTTGGAGTGTCTGACTTAGGCTAGAGCAGATGTAGGATGTCATCAAATCTACACTTCTGTTCTTGGCCCTGGGAGTCCTGACCTCCTTTTTCAAGGCCCCCAGAGAGAGTGTTTCCATTGCAAGCACTACTCCACTATGGCTTACTGCTTGCTCTTATTAGTACTACAAACAGCAGCTGCATTTGTGCATTTTCCCAGAGAAATCATTGGTGGCTTTTCACCTCCAGGTGTGTTGTTACTTGAAGCTATTGCACAGAGACCCTGGGTTTGGAAAATTGCCATGCTCAACAGAATTCATTGACTTTAGGTAAAATAAGTCATGGCATAAGTATGTCCATTCTTTATTTAGACGCAGAATAGGAGAAGGAGGAGACTGAACACAGCAAAGGTGGATTCACTGTCTTGTGAAGGACATGATCACTTCTGTCACCAGTTCCTATGACTTTTCCCAGTCTAGGACCTAGGACCAACATCTTCCACACCTCAGAAGAGGGGTGATCAACCACCCACCTGTCCAAAGCTCTCTCTATTTTGTATCTTCATCCTCTACCTCAGTCATTTCTTCATTCATCCAGAACTATTGAGCATGTTTTGTGTCCAGACACTATTATAGGTACTAATAATGCAAAGTAAACAAAGACAGGTGTCTTCTCTCATGGTGCCACTTTGTCCTGGGGCTAAGTACTAAACATATAAGGTTAATTTTCCTAGTGATAACTGTCAAGAAAAAGTAAGACAGCGCCATATGCTAATAAGGTTTACCAACCCCTGGTCTAATAAAAAAGCAAGAGACCTAAAACTCATTAAACCTAAGAGGAAGCTTTGATAGGTGCTATACAGCCTAAAATATCTCAGCATCATTTACAATTTTTACACCCATGAAGTGTTGAAAATAAATGCGAGGAGTTTTGGGAATGAACAAGGAAGCCACCACTTCTTTGGTGCACCTACTTCAAACAAGGCATTTTGGATAAGCCTCACAAAAATGCTGTCCTGTTGGTAACACTCTCTACACTTTCCAGTCTTCACCCGTGCTCAGGTTTCAGGGTCACCCACCCTCAGACTTCTTGTCTAAGGAATGCAAAGAATTTTACTATTTTTCTGGTAGAAAAGAAAAGACAAGCTCCTTGTGTCAAGAAAAGACAAGGTCACATGATTGCTGAAGAGCAGAACTGTGAGGCAAAACCTGATCTTTTTTAAAAAGTCCATGCTCTGTAACAGACAATATGGCTCCTCCCTCTTAAGAGGAGGATGAGAGGCAAGCAGGAGACTGAGATGGAGTAAGGGATGATGCCCTGCCCGGGAAGACATTCTGGCTTTGGAAGAACATACCTTAACAGTTAAAAAGTCAAAGTTTCCTCAGAAAAACATCAACCTACTAAAAATAGCAGCAGCGATGACTGTTGTTGGGAAGTGGATGCAACGGCCCAGTCTAAGACGCCGGACACTTAGGGCATAGACCCAGGTATGCCTGGTTGTCTCCCTAGGGCTTCTCAGATTTCAGCATCCCACGTCGTAGCTCCATTCTGTCTGCACTATTAACATATATTTTTCATCAACTCACTTGTTCACACAGTTCTGTTCTATGCAACCATACACACAAAACCACAGATTTGTTCCATTGATCATTCATTAACATTAAAACAAACACATAACAATGAACACCTTTAATATTTATCTGTATACTCCCTATCATCAGTCATCTCAGAACATCAGTTGTCCACATTTCATATACTCACAAACACCTTTATTCTGAGTTTTAATTTGAAAAATCCTACTCAGAAAAGTACTTTCAGAGAAGAATAAAAGACCCAAGAACAGTAGAAAAAATGAAGTCCAAGGTCAAATGTTGGGTCATAAATATCCAATTCTGTTCAAAAGAGAGGCTAAACCAAGCAGGCTCTATATTCTCATCATTATGGAAGTGTTTCTAATTGCTTGATAGGACAGTTTCTCATATTTTTTATAGAGTTAATGAAAGAATTCTGTGACCATGTATTTCTTTTTGCTCTGATTCCATGAGTAAAGTAGTACATTAAAAAGCTGATTTTACTATGTTGTACTGTATGTCAACTGTAATTGATTTTTTTTTAATGCTCATTCATCTGTCTCAGTTTTAGCAAGGGTCCCTGAGAAATGGGGAGCAATGAATGACCCATTTCAAGTCCACCTTAGTGGGACTCGGTGAAAAAAAAAAAGTAAAACCTTGTTTAGCACCTTCAGCTCACTATCCACCTTTAGCTCACAGGGTGTCTATCAAAGAGCTAGAAAGAAGTAAAATTTTCCTCCATATACATGGTAGTTACATTCCCAACAAATTTTTTAAAATTATGTCTTCCTGGAGTGGAGTCGTATGAGTTATTTATATATTTTGGAGATCAAACCCTTGTCTGAGGCATCGTTGGCAAATATGTTTTCCCATATAGTTGGTTTTCTGTTCATTTTAATGCTGTTTTCTTTAGCCATGCAGAAGCTTTTTAATTTGATGAGGTCTCATTTGTTTATTCTTTCCTTTATGTCCCTTGCTTTAGGGAACACATCTTTGAAGATGTTGCTGCAGGGAATATCTGATATTTTCCTGCCAATGTTTTCCTCTAGGACATTTATGGTGTCATGAGGTATATTTAAGTCTTTTATCCACCTTGAATTTATTTTTATGTATGTGTAAGTTGGTGGTTGAATTTCATTTTTTTGCAAGTAGCTGTCCAAATCTCCCAACACCATTTCCAATTAAAAAATGGGCAAAAGACTTGAACAGACACTTCTCCGAGGATATACAGAGGGCACAGAGACATATAAAAAGATGCTCAGCATCACTAGCCATTAGATAGATGTAAATTAAAACCACCATGAGATATCACTTCACACCGGTCAGAATGGCCATCATAAACAAATCAACAGACAAGTGTTGGAGAGGATGCAGAGAAAAGGGAACCCTAGTGCACTGTTGGTGGGATTGTAGACTGGTGCAGCCACTGTGGAAAACAGTATGGAATTTCCTCAGAAAACTAAAAATGGAATTGCCTTTTGACCCAGCAATTCCACTGCTGGGATTAT
>VMDR010023602.1:0-15497 GCA_007922815.1 Macrotus californicus | reverse complement strand
CTTAGTTGTATTTTTTCTGGAGCTTTGATCTGTTCTCTCATTTGGGCCATTTTTGTTGTCTTGGCGCGCCTGTTACGTAGTAAGGGGCGGAGCCTTAGGTGTTCACCAGGATGGGGCGGCCACATCGCTGCGTTGTGACGCTGTTTGTGGGGGAGGGGTCCGAGAGGGAACAATGGCGGCCGCTCCGCTCCCTGCCGGTTACCAGTCACTCTCCGCACCACCCACAGTCCAACGGGGCCCCTCTGGTGCAGGCTCCGGTGTTGATCCCCGGTGGGAGGGCTGTGCACGCTCCAGGACCCTGTGGGTCTCTCCAACGAGCTCTCCCGTGAGGCCGGGAGTTTCTCCTGCCGCCGCCGCCTCAATGCCCACAGGAGTTTTCAATCAGAGGCTTTCAGGCTTCACCTCCCGGCGCCAGAACTCTGGGCCGCGGGGTCCGTCCCACTCCCGAGCCGTTCCTCCCTGTTTATCCTCACGAGGGAGTGGGACGCCTGGTCCGCAGCCGCTACCTCTCCTGGCCAGCCGCGCCTTTCCCGGATCCGCCAGCTGCCGCCCCACCACGCGAGTCCTCTCCGCCCCTCCTACCGGTCTGGATGTATGTTTCTTAGTTTCTTGGTTGTCGGACTTCCATACGGTTCGATTTTCTGTCAGTTCTGGTTGTTTTTTCTTTTAAAATTCGTTGTTGTCGTCTTTTGGTTGTGCGAGGAGGCACAGTGTGTCTACCTACGCCTCCATCTTGGCCGGAAGTCTAATCATACTCCCCAACTGATTTTTGATGGAGGTGCAGAAGCAATTCAATGAAAGAAGCATACGTTTTTTAAGAAACGGTGCAACTGGATGTCCATAGAAACAAACAAATGAATGAAACTTGACCTAGGTCTTGTTCTTCATACAAAAAAATTAACTCAAAATGGATCATGGACATAAATATAAAATGTCAAACTACAGAACTTTTAGAACAAACAGGAAAAACTCTACAAGATATAAAACCAGGACAAATGTTCTTAGAGTTGACACCAAAAGGATGATTCATAAAAAGAAAATCTGCTAAATTGGACTTCATCGAAATTAACACCCTTTGCTCTGCAAAAGACCTTGCTAGAGGGATTTTGACAGAAACACATTCAATAGCTTCTAGGAGAATAAAAGGACCCTCACTTCAGGTGCATAGAAATTGTCATTTGGGACCCTTTCAAAACAACCAATTGTGACTGTCTTTGTCATATTGCCATCTAGCCCCCACCGTTCACTTCTGTCTTTATGGTAATTGAGGTATTCATCTTGTGAAGTCCACGTAGCATTGTCTAGAGTAATTCTTTAATCTGCCTATCTAGTGGATCCCATCACAAATGCCTCAACTGAGTCTGGCATGGCTTGTTGGTGGTGTGATTTTCTATATAATAAGCCAATGAAACAAATGATCTAATTAATGAAGAAAGCTACATTCAAAGCCTTCTGTCCTAGACCCAGCTATCTCCTTTAGGAAAAAAAATACCTTTCTTATTTGAGAATCCTTGGATTTAACTCTTTGGTGTGGGGGTTGGAGGGAATGAGGAGGAGGACCCGTGGCATCTGCTTTATCAAAATCTCTTCATGAGGCAAAGGGGTAAAGGTGTTTTCAGTACATAGAGTTTCAAGCCCTTCACATTCAAGGTCTGAGTAAAAAGCGTGGTCTGACGTCAAGGTGGCAGCATCTACTGCCTCAGAATTCACTTGTGTCATTGATATTATGCAATGTTAATCATCACAAATACTTTGGCATGAAAACTGCTTTCACCTCTTTGCCCTCATTGTACGCTGCTCTGAGAGTGTTTCAAATACACCCAAAGGCAACATCCAGGGAGCAGTCACCCAGCTTCTTCCTTCAGTCTGAGTATTAGCCCAACACTCAGCAGCTTCAGACCTATGCAGCTGTGATCCGGCCAGATGTGGTAGAAGCATCATTGACCCTTGTCTCCTCAGAGATGAAGAAACTATCTTTCACATCAGCCTCCTTTGTTCCATTCTCTCAGCCCAGAGATCCACCCCCACCCCCAAGAAAAGGCTGTATATTCAGAAAGACACAAAGTTGACTTGTGCAAACCAAACATAACAGACACAAGAGCAGTTTATTCTAGTTAATAAGCTGGGAGAAAGCATGTAAAGGCCAATTGTATGGTGGGCACAAGAAGGGTTTCTTGTCTAAAGAATGTATAATATTGTGGCAGACAGTCATTTGTTTGCTTATCCTATAGCCACCCCCTTCTTAATTGCTTAGAAAAAGCAGTTACTACAGTTATCAGGCAAGTGACCACAGAATTTAGGAGAGAATGATTTGCTACCACCCCTGACAGAAGAACAAATCACAATTTCTCTAAACCACAAATTTTGGTAGGCAGTCTTAGAGATCCTCAAACGATTCTCACCTCCTGGTATTCATGCCCTTGTATAGTCCTCTCCTACGCTGAATAGGGCTGAGGTGACCAACAGGATATTGTGGAAATGGCAGAATTTGAATTTGGCTTTCACAGATAAGTTACAAAACACATTGTGGCTCTTATCTTGCTCTCTTGGAAGCCAGCTCCCACCTCCTGAAAACACTCCAGCATTCCTATGGTAAAGTTCGTGTGACCAGGACCTGAGGCTTCCCGCCAACAGCCAGTGTGAATTTGCTGGCCATGTGAGTGAGTCAGCTTTGCTCAGAACCTCCAACTCTGGCTTTGACAACTGGAGGCCCAGGTGACATCTTGTCTGCAATTTCATAAGGATCACCCAGCCAGGACTACCCAGCTAAGTCTTTCCCAAATTCCTAGCCCACAGAAACTATGAGAGATAATGCATGTTTGCTATTGTTTTAAGCCACTAAATTTCAGGGCAACTTGTTATGGAGCAATAGATAACTAGTACACCAGTCACGTTAGTTCCTACTTCTCTTGGGTGGTGTATAAGTAGTCAGAAAGCCACAGACAAACCAGCCATAAATCATGACTCTTGGCATTACCCATGTCTTATTCTAACAGACTGGCCCAGTGGTGTACTGGTAAACTGTACCTCTAGAAAAATCTAGAAAACCATGATTTGTAGTTTTTACTTAATTCTGTGGTATATGTATGCAAACCATGGTTAATCTCATGTGAACAACACAGTTGGGAAGAGGTGCTTACAGTCAGCTCTTGAAAGCCCCTACCAGTCAGCTACATTATGATACTGGATTGAACTCTGTAGAAATAGAGTGAAGTACTCCTGCTGACCTCTGCCCATGTGGCAAGGGACAACTTAAAAAGAAGCATAATGTTTTGACAATAGCTTTGGGACCCAGTGACCTGAGGTCTAACTTTGTTTCTGCTTTTTTCTGGCTGAGTGGCCGCAGTACATGAGGTCTGTCCAGAAAAAGTCCAGCCATCACTAATATAATGAGAATGGTTGGCGCGCCATCGATGTGACCTGGCAAGGAGAGCGGACTGGAATGCTCATGCGTGAACAATGATGACTTCACTTTTCTAGTCAGTGGGGGCAGTAGAGAGGCCCTTCAGTGGGAATGTGTACTGTGTGGCTGTTGTATTCAAAATGACTGAGTACAGCAATGAATCTGCATCAGATTTTGCATTAAGCTTGCACATTCCTCCCTGGAAACTATTTAAATGACTCAGAAGGCTGCCGTTATGGGCAACTGGTGATTGACAGCTTTATCAAGACAATGTGCCTGCTCATGCAGAGTTTTTTGGTGAGACATCAAGTCACTCAGAGGACTCAGCCCCACTGCAGCCCAGATTTGGTGCCCTGCAACTTCTGGCTTTTCCCAAAACTGAAATCACCTTTGAAAGGGAAGAGGTTTCAGATCCTTGATGAAATTCAGAAAATACAAGGGGGCAGCTGATGGCAATTGGCAGAACTGTGTGAGGTCCCAGGTGCCTACTTTGAAGGGACTGAGGCATCATTGACTTATGTACAATGTTTCTTTCTTTTTTTTTTTAAGATTTTATTTATTTAATTTTAGAGTGAGGGGGAGGGCAAAAAAGAGGGAGAGAAACATCTCCCATGTGTGGTTACCTCTCACACACCCCCTACTGGGGACCTGACCTGCAACCCAGGCATGTGCTCTGACTGGGAATCAAACTGGTGACTCTTTGGTTTGAAGGCTGGCACTCAATCCACTGAGCCACATCAGCCACAGCTATATAATGTTTCTTGTATCTAGTATCTTCTTCAATAAATGTCTCTATTTTTCATAGTAAATGGCTGAATACTTTCTGGACAGACCTTGTATACTACTTACTATTAAGGGTCAGATTCTTCATCTGTAAAATGAGGATGGCAATATCTACTCATCAGGTTTTTGAGAAGATTAAATGAAAATAAACAATAGTAAAAGCAACAGTTATTGAATGTTAACTGTTGTCAGTTATCAGTGTTTAATTTTGCTCAATTTTAATTATATAGGTAAAGCACTGAGTATAGTATCTAAACTGTAGAAGGTCAGTAAATGCTGTGTATCAGAATTGTTATACTTATGATATTCCTGAATATGGAGTTGGTCATTAGGACGAATGCTGAACCAAAAACTGTGGGAACTGGCCTGTCTTCTCATTTTCAATCTGACTTAGTGTCTTCCTCAGTTGGGCAAATGACTCCAGGGAAGATCTCTGTAGCTTAACCACAAAGAATGACCAGAAGCCAGACCTAGGCTGACCACAGACCTGTGAGCCAACCTGCAATCCAAGGAAGTAGAAAGAAGGAAGAATAGTCAGGAGATCTACAGAAGGGTCTGTCAGCACCGCTGCCAGAAGTAGTTTCCCAGGTGAGTTGGAAAGAAGAAACATGGAGCAAGTGCTGATCTCAGTGCTGGGTAATCCCGTTGGTCCCACATCTGCCCGGCAGCAGCATCTGGACTCATTTCCCTCTCAGGGTCCATGGGGAACACAGCCTAGTAGACCTGGGGATCCCTAGGAACAAAAAGTCTCTTAAAATGAAATGAAACAAACCTAGAATTATCCAAGGCCTCTGGCTTGATGTGTGCAGTCTTTGCACCCACATGCTTTTTTAACAAGGAGGAGGAAGAGAATGGACATTGGCAGAACTTACACTCCAGGTTTATCGCTGGGTTAGCACTTCATAAACATTTTTTTAAAGACTTTATTTACTTATTTTTAGAGAGAAAGGAAGGGAAGAAGAAAGAGAGGGAGAGAAAGAAACATCAATGTATGGTTGCCTCTCACGCACCCCCCACTGGGGACCTGGCCCGCAACCCAGGCATGTGCCCTGACTGGGAATTGAACCGGCGACCCTTTGGTTCACAAGCTCACACTCAATACACTGAGCTACACCAGCCAGGCCATAAATATTTTATTTGGTTCTCATAATACTACTTTTGTTTCCCTACTGAGTAAGAAACTGAGGCACAGAGAATTTAAGTAACTTGCTGGATATCACCTAGCTACTCAGCAGTGGGAAAAGAGTTTAACTCCAGGTCTGTCTTAGTCCAAAGCCCAAGCTTAACTCTGAATGCTATTTCCAAAAAATCAACAATACTGCAGACTCTTGACCTATCTAAGAAGAACTAAAGAGCATTTGGATTAGGTAATAAATATCACTACTTATTTATTATTATAGTGCTCTACTTGAAGCTAGGGGACACTGTTCCTAATTTATACCCCCTTATTCAACCTTCTAAGGAGCTCCTTTTGGTTTTGAAAAGAGCCTGCAAATAGCTGCATTCCTATTCAGTGGGAAAAAGTAAGGCCACCCCTGAAGACTTGAAGTAGCAATGCCCTAGGGCAGTGACATAAGCCAAAGAGCACAATGCTTGACAGCAACCTAGGGATTTCCTGGTATGTGGTGTGGTTAGGTCCCCAGTGAACAGAATTGACCTCCAACACTAAGACAAGGAGCCTATATTGAAGCCATGCCTGGAGGTGTCAGTTCAGCAATAACCATACCTTGGGATGAGCCTTATATGCCAACATAATAGCATAGTGGTTAAATATCAATGCAGGTTATCTGCATTCCTGTTAAGTTTCCACTAGGTATATAATTTGGAGGCTTTTGTCTTCAAAAGCCCCCAAAGCTTCCACAAGCCTCAGTTTTCCCATATATTAAATGGTGATAATAGGGTTCGTTATATGCAATTAAATATGTCATGTGCTTGATCTATGAAAATATTCAGTAAACTTTAGCTATTTTTATCGTTATCATTATCATTATCATTATGCAGGTCACTGAAGGAAAAGTTGCAGATTTTCAACAATAAAGGGGAGACACTCCTTAGCGTGTCTCCATATTTCCCCAGGCAGAGCTGGAAATACAGGATGGACTTGGTCTCACTGCCCCAGGCATTCCCTGCTGGGGTGTCAGTGACATTCCTCTGCAGAGGCAGCCCCACCCAGATCTTGAACCATTCCCAATCAGGACAGCAGGACATCATGCCCTCAACGCACCAGCTGAGCCTCTTGTCAGATGCCCACTGAATCCCAGGGCCACCCCTTCTCTTGTCCCTATCCACCTGGTCTGGTTTCTGACAGGTCTGCTGAATACTTGTCCGGAGCTGGTTTCCCACCTGGATCTTGTGGTCTTTTGCCCAGAGTTTGGGAAGTAGAAGCTCCCATGCCCTAATAAAAAATAATGATGGCACTTCCCTTAAAGTGCCAGCTGTCACTGTGACTCCCTCAGCCAAATGAGTACTCACCACTCCCCTGTAGATCACCAGCTGCTCTCTAGAAAGGTTCTCCAGTCTTGTGATGACCTAATCTGGCTTCCCAATGTTCCCCACAATTTGATATTGCAAAGGTCCCTGTGGGTCTTGAAGGTAATTCACAAAGGACATCCTATCCATATAAGAAATGGCTTGTAATTAAACAATCCTGCCCTGCATTTCCTGGGTCCTACCTCACATCAGATTGCAACCAAATGTCTGGTTTTCCCACCTGAGTTAAAGGGATTCAGAAGATTTCCCACCCATTAGAGCTAACACCTTCCATTCTGTATGACACTCCTTAGTGGACAGAGTACAATACAGTCTCTCCACTCCCTCTGCTCGCTGTACCGCAGGCAAGCCCACGTGCTATTTTTGATTTCAGTATTTCTAATTGCTGCAGGAACATGGGAAATAGCAACCACATAAAAAACTGAGTTTGACTCTGGAATATTATAAAATTCTTATCATATCTGGCTTTGGGTTTGGAGGCTGTACTATTAAAGAGGAGTTATTCAGTGGACACTTGTTTAAAAATAGTAAGACAGAGTTTATTCAACATTATTGCAATAGGAGAGACTAAACTCAACTCCAAATGCAAACAGGGACAAGTGGAATTTATAGCCAGGACAGGGTGAAGGAGAAGATGGAAATCTACTAAGATGAATTTAGTGAGATATCAAGGGTTGGGAGGAAGAGAACCTTGATCAACTATCAAAGGTGAGAAGGAAGAGTTTGACTGAATATCAGTGTTTGTGTGTTGGGGGGGGTGTGTGGATTTTTAATAAACTGGCATAGTAGGATTCTGTGGTTATACTTGGCACAGCAGGCCAAGCATGAGACCTGATCAAGAAGAGGGCTTAGATGAGCCTGGCTAACGCTTGGTCAAGGATGGGGTCTGTGTCAGTATCAGCCAGAATTCTCTAGAGAAAGAGAACCAATAGGTTAAATATGGAAAGAGAGAAAGAGAGAAGAAGAAGGGAGGTGAATAGAGAGGCAGGGAGAGATGGAAGGAAGACAAAAAGAGAGAGAGAAAGTGATTTATTTTAAGGAGTTAACTCATAATTGTGGAGGTTGGCCAGGCTGCTATCCACATGGCAGGCCAGTCAGCTAGAAACCTAGGCTGAATTTCTGTTACAGTCTTGAGACAGAATTTCTTCTTCACTGGGAAACATCAGCCTTTTGCTCGTAAGGCCTTCAATGGATGGGATGAGGCCCACCCACGTTACGGAGGGTATTCTGCTTTACTTAAAGTCAACCGATCATAAATATTAATCACATCTATAACATGCCTTCACAGCAACATTTAGATTAGCATATAACCAGACAACTGGCACCCTAGCTTAACACCTTGACGTAAAATTAACCATAGCAGGATCCGAAGAAAGCATGTGGAAGCCCAGTTGGGCATGTTTAATCCACTTTGACTTCTGAGGGATGCTTGCCAGTCTCCTGACCCTATTTTGGGAGAAGACAGAGCAGAGGACCCCACCCATCTACAATGCCTCTCTTTATAACCTATAGATGAAAACAAAGTAGAAAATGTATTTCTTTACATTAGGTGAACATCTTGTATCCAGAGACCCACTGGTCTGGGAACATCTGCCTCCCTCAGATTCTAACTATTGAACAATAATATATGGGGGCATTTCATACAGATGCATCTCCAAGAAGAAGGAACAAAATAGTCGCCTGAATCTGAAAGTAGGGTCTTAGTCCCAGAGAAGCTGAAGTTTGGCGAAAATGCTAACACCAATATAGGCATTGTGATCTTATTTGGAGATAACAGCAAGGAAGTCTTAGGCCACAGACCTAATAAACAGAGATGACTAAAGTGGAAAGTCCCACTGCCTATTGTGCCTTTGTCTCCTGACTCTCAAGAATGAGCTTTCAGACTTGGCAAGTTAGGGGAATAACACACAGATAGAAACCCTCACCACCCTCCCTCTAGACAGGAAATTGTGAGAGAGCAGGCTGCTGCTCTGTTGAGTTTTAACAACAGTAATCCACGTAGTGAAAGCTGAGCTCTCGAAACCATGTTCACACCGCTGGAGGCTGCTGTGGCTTCACCGAGCACCTCTGCTCCACGGACACAGCCTTTGCCTTGATTTCACAGTGATGTCCCACTAGCCAGAGATTTGGGCAGTCTTCAAAGAAGCAGGGGAGTGGATATTGTTTCACTATGTTCTGCAAGGCATTTTCTTGGTGCAGTTATAAAGCAGGGTGTTTGTCTTTAGAAGAACAGCTCCATGGGTTTTATTTATAACATCTTGCTCCCCCTGGACCTGAACATTAAAGGATGGGCTGAGAGATGCCAGGTCTGGCTCCTTCCTGATGACCCAGATCCTAAGTGGATCAGGCTCCACCTGCAGAAATTCCTCCCCTGTCATTCATTCATAAGCACATTTTAAAAACTCTACATGTCTCTTAAACACCAGGCACTGCATTAGATGCCAGGCATTCAGCAGTGACCACACAGTCTCTGCCATCCTAGAGTGCCCATTTTTGCAAACAGACCTCTGTTCCCATCACCGAAATGGTCAGATGTGTCCAAATAGGTCTACTTCCAGTTCAAACTCAAGATGGACTCTCTTACCCCTGCTATGTTATATATATTTTTAAATATGTTTAAATATTTGTTAAATAGAACCTCATGGTAGATATAGTTTTTTAAAATAGGAAAATTGTGTAAAAGTGTCAAAAAGAAAAATGATCACTTCTTTTTTCATACCCAGAGATAACAACTGGTAACATACTGGTGTATTTCCCTCCTATTTATTTTTTTCCCAATATATGTAATATTGGAAACATACCACACCTCCTTGTAATGGGAAGAATTGGCCATTATCTCCCTTTCCTTCAGAAAGATTTTGGGGAAGAAGGCTCTTGGCTGAGCATGAAATGAAGACATTGTTAGAAGAGTCATTTCACAGCCTCTCCTGAGGTAACCAAGGGAGCCTCCTCTGAGCATTATGTGTCTCCTTTATTTTTTGGGCCAACACCAAGGAGAGGCAGGAAATAAAGCAGCATGCAGACTCCTGGAGAAAAGGGAGGTAAACCACTAATTATAAGGCCGTTCAGGGAAAAGTGCCTTCCTCATTGTGGGTGTGCGTGCTGTCCCTGACATCTAGCGAAGCTGTGTGTCCTTGGGGCATATCAGTGGTGATGCTGGGTTTAACAGGTACCTAATCTAAAGAAGCAGAAGAGCCTGAGATCACACTGGTGGAGAGGTGGCAAAGGAAAGCTGACCCAATGTCAGTGTGCACCTGGACTACGGTAGGATCAAAGCCCTTCCCAGCCCAGAAAGCTAAGGAGACTAGGTTGTGAAGTTGCAGCTCCCCATCATCCTGCGGAAGCCCAGGGGACTGCATGGAATGGAAGACTCAGACTTAGGCTCTGTACTGGAGCTCTACGAACGGATGGGTATGGGGAACAAGATTTTGCTCCTCAGATGGGGAGAGACTGTGTTGCTCAAAAGGAGGTTTAAAGGAAGAGGCCTCAGCACAGTGGGACAGGAGTAAGCAGGAGGCCCAGAGCAGGATTAGGACCTGGGTTGTGCCCTGAGGAGCGCCTTCTGTAAGAGGTTTATCTCCACCTTGCTGTGCCTTGGGGTTCTGGGGAGAAGTGCTAACTACCACCTTCTGCATAGCAAATCTTCCCCTCCACCTTAACCAAAGCCCCTGACTGACGTCAAGACAGCAGGCCCAGATCAGAGGAGGCAGACAGATGCCACTGGGAGGGGGCTCTGCGTCCTGGAAAAAAGCAGGGATAACTCCATACCTGACAGCACAGAGGCCTTGTTTCTGTGGTTATTGTTTATTGGAAGAAAAGCAAGATGGTAAGGACTCTAGGAAAGAAGAACACAAAGCTATACAGAAAGGAAATGTAGTCAAAACATACCTGCTACCTCTACAGAGAACACTGTCATCATAGACATAATAAAGTAGCCTCTGTTTACTGATTAAACAAAAATAGTAATAGGACTATACAGGGAGAATGCAAGGAGGGGAAGGTGACAAAAGAGAGCTAAATTAGGATCTATAGAAAGCAAAATTAATAAATTATGATTAAAAATAATTGGTTAGGGAGAGCTGGGGTATAGTCAGAGGTGGTGCAAGGTGTTGCTTTATCATCCTCACCTTGATCCTTAATCATCATCCTCATGATCATCCTCTTAGTACTCTTTGTCATGTTTGTGTATAACTTTTATAAAAAATCTCAAATCTATGCAAATATTTGGAAAGTGGAATTGTGCTGACTTGTATGCCTAGTGTCAGAGAAGGAGGTCGCATGGACTGTGGGATAGGGGGTGAGGAGAGAGGCCTTCCCACATCCCTACCAAATCTGTGCTATCTTGGAAGACAAATAGCAACCAAGGCATGGGTGACCTGGCAGAGACCAGCCATCCAGCAGGTCACAGTCAGGAAAGAGCTCCTGATGCTGACCCCTACCTCCACCCTCTGAGGACCCCTCCTGAGAGTCATAGGTTGAAACCTTCCCTTCCCTCTGTGAGAGGAAGCTGGCCTTGAATGGAAAAGGTGAAGTAGACACTTATGTTTATATAGCTCTCTATCTCACTTTTTGGCACTTAACATTATCTTACAGGCATTTTTTTTTCATGTAATATATATTCTTTGGAAATTTGGTCTAAATAATATCTGGCCTCATTGTATGGCTATACCTGTTCGTGGCAAGTCTGAAAACACAACACCGTGCTAGTTAAGAGTGCTGGTGTACCAGTCCTACTGTTGGGGCAAGAACCCAGACTCTGCCATTTTCCAGCTGTTTGACCTTGGGGACCTGTAGCTTCAGCTTCTGCTTCTATAAAATGACCTTATCCTTATTTTAGTAAGCCATCTTCATTCGAAATTTAGTTTTTTTATTTTTAAATTATCTTCATTACATTTTATTGATTATGCCATTACAATTATCCTAATTTTCCCCCTTTCTTCCCCTCTACCCAGCACACCCCACTCTCTCGGCAATCCCCCCACCCTTGTTCATGTCCACGGGTCATGCGTACAAGTTCTTTGGCTACTCTCTTTCCTATACTGTACTTTACATTCCCATGGCTATTCTGTAACTACCTATTCATACTTCTTAATCCCCTCATTTGTCACCCATTTTCCCATACCCACCTTCCCATCTCTTTACCTTTAACCTTGGGCATTTTAATTATGATGTGTCTTGGGGTGGGCCTCTTTGCATCCATCTTGTTTAGGACTCTCTGTTTCCTGGACTTGCATGTCTATTTCCTTCACCAAATTAGGGAAGTTTTCTTTCATTATTTTTTCAAATAGATTTCCCATTTCTTGCTTTTTCTCTTCTCCTTTTGGTACCCCTATGATGCAAGTATTGGATAGCGTAAAGTCATCCCACAGGCTTCTTACACTATCCTCACTTTTTAAAATTCTCTTTTTTTCTTACTGTTCTGATTGGTTGTTTTTTGTTTCATGTTTCAAATCATTGATTTGATTCTTCGCTTTCTCCACTCCACTGTTGTTTCCTTGTAAATTGTTCTTTATTTCAATTAGTGTATCCTTTACTTCTGACTGGATCTGTTTTATTCTGTTGAGGCCCTCACTAAGTTCCTTGAGCATTCTTATAACCAGTGTTTTTAACTCTGCATCTGACAGATTGCTAATCTCCATTTTCTTTAGCCCTTTTTCTGGAGTTTTGATCTGTTCTTTCATTTGGGACATGTTTCTTTATCTCCTTGTTTTGGCAGCTTCCCTGTGTTTGTTTCTATATATTAAGTAGAACTGCTATGACTCCGTGTCTTGGTAGTGTAGCCTAATACAGTAGATGTACTGTAAGGTCCAGTGGCATAGCCTCCCCTATCACCCACACTGGGTAGTCGAGGTGCAGCCTACATGTGGACTGAGTACACCCTTCTCTTGTAGCTGAGCCTTGGTTGCTGTTGGCAGTTCAATGGGAGGGATTTACCCAGGCCAGTCAGCTGCAGGAATTAGCTGTGACCACTGACCACCAGTTTCCATCCTCCATGGAGAATCAGCTGAGTAATGGCAGAGTGCCGGTGCTCTGATGAGATGTATAGCTGTCCACTAGGTGTGCTGGCCCCTGGGGTTTCCTGGGTGATGCAGGCCAAAGTCAGCCCCTACCTGAGTTTTGCCCAGGGCCATCCTGTCTGAATTATAAAACAATCTGAGATGGCTGCTACTTGGGCTGGTCTTAGAGATTTCCAGGTGAAGTCAAGCTGTGAATCCACTGCTAGTTCCAGGTCTGGGGCTCATTGAGGCCAGCTGCTGTTTGTTTGAGAGGATTTAGGAAGTTATGAAGCAGGAGCCAAGACCATTCGTGTGGAACAGCAGCTTGGTGGGCCTGTAAATTGGGTGGGGCGGAGTATCTGGGAATCTTCAAAGCAGGTCAAACAGTATTAGCTCAGTTGATGGAGTCTTAGATAGGCGTCAATCTGCTGGCTTTGTTTGGGGGAAGGCCCAGAAAAGGGACAATGGCCTCTGCTCACCTTGATGCCAGACATCTCAGCCTCCCTCTGCATGCCACTGGTGTCCCTCAAGCCACCACCCCATCGTGGGAACCTCAAGGGAGTGAGTCTGAATAGGTGAGTCTGTGTGTGGGTTCATTAAGAGGAACTGCTTGGGGCTTCAGCAGTTCCTTGCACTGACTCAGTCCACTCTGGTTTTTGCAGCCAGAAGTTGTGGGGATTTATCTACCTGGCACTTGAACCCTGGGCTGGGGGGCCTGATATGGGGATGGGACTCCTCCTGAGATATCCCTCTCAAATTTTTATCCATGACACATGGAAGTGGGACCAGCCCCATTCCACATCTCTGACACTCCTACCAGTCTGGATGGATGTGATTTCTTTAAATTTTGTAGTTGTCGTATTTCAGTTTGATACCTGTTGGTCCTGAGTGACGGTTGTTCTATATCTTGGTTGTTATTTTGTTGTGGTTGTGCGAAGAGGCGAGCCATGTCTGCCTACGCTGCCATCTTGACAGGATGTCAGGGTATCTTTTTCTTACAGCTTAACTTTGATAAACATTCTTATACAGTTTTATTGTGTAACTTAATTACACAACAGTTTATATTTGTAATAGAACAAATAGATAATGCAGATAAGAAAAAAACTACTTACAATATTACCCCCTAAAATAACCACAATGTATTCAGTATGAGTATATTCAGTGTATATATTTCAAGTTTTCTTTCCTGTGAGTGTACACACACACACACACGACAAACACTACTTCAGAAAATGAATTTTGTCATTCTGTTTTATACAATTTTTTAAACCAGTCAATGTTGTGAACATTTGTCAGTAAAAAAGTTAACCACATAGTTTTTTGTGACAGCTTGATATTCCTTTGCATGTTTGTGTAATTCTTTCTTAGCACCCACTGTTAATTACAAACAGCATTTCATTATTTCAAATTTCATGTTTGTGTTGGAGTGAAAAGTTCACACAGTCTACTCAGGTACAAAAGAGTACAGCCTTTAAATTCCTCTATAATTACAATAAGGTAGTCTCTATGGTATGTACTCTGTCATATCTGTCTATGGGATCTAGCAGGTTCCTGAAGAGCTCCCCCCAACACACACACACACACACACACACACACACACACCCCACCCCCCGTGCAAACCTTTCATGTTTAGATACTTTCTCCATCCATCTCCTGGCCAGACTGTCTCTGCAGCACTTTTCAAACTTCAGCACTGCAGAGGAATCACCTGGAGAGCTTGTCAAAACAGATTCCTGAGCACCACCACACCCAGAGATTTTGATTAGTAGATCTGGGCTGGGGTTTGCATTTCTAACAAGCTCCAATATAAGGCAGCTCCAAAGACCATACTTTGCAGAGTAGCCACAGTCCACACCTCTAACACAGCCTCTGCTTAGGGGTCATCTTGCTGTCACCAAAGTGGTCCTATGGCTGGCTCACGGGTTCTAAATGCAACTGCCTAGCCCACAAGATGCTGGAAGCTGAAGAGAACTTCTGGTTTCCTTGCATTCCACAGAGAAGCAAGGGTGGTGGGTGGGGTTGTGCTTCTTCTAGCTCTCCCTCTGATGGGCATTCATTGTGCTTCCTCTCCCCTGAAATGATGCAGGTCCCCCCTGAGAGAACCATTCTTCCAAAGTACCAAATGGGAAGAGAACACAAGCTCCTTTTGCTTTAGGTTTTTGAGCTGAAGGTATAATTTTTCTCTATCGTCTTCCCCCATTTTTAAGTATATTTTATTGATTATGCTATTACAGTTTTCCCAATTTCTCCCCCTTTTCCCCCCTCCATCCTGTACTCCCCCACCCTCCAACATTCCCCCTGTTAGTTCATGTCCACAGGTTGTACATATAGTTCTTTGAGTCCTCTGTTTCCTACACCATTTTTTATCTCTCCCCATCTATTTTATGCCTACCAATTATGCTTCTTCTTCCCTGTACCTTTTCCCCCTATTCCTCCCTTCTCCCTTCCCACTGAAAACCCTCCATGTGATACCATTTCTCTGATTCTGTTCCTGTTCTAGTTGTTCACTTAGTTTTTGTTTTCATTGTTTGTCTTTTCTTTTAGGTTCATTTGTTGATGGTTGTGAGTTTGTTGTCATTTTACTGTTCATATTTTTTGTCTTCTTTTTCTTAGATAAGTCCCTTTAACATTTCATACAATAATGGCTTGGTGATGATGAACTCCTTCAACTTGACCTTATCTGGGAAGCACTTTATCTGCCTTTCCATTATAAATGAAAGCTTTGCTGGATAGAGTGATTTTGGATGTAGGTCCTTGCCTTTCATGACTTTGAATACTTCTTGCCAGTCCCTTCTTGCCTGCAAGGTTTCTTTTGAGAAATCAGC
>VMDR010023601.1:0-15443 GCA_007922815.1 Macrotus californicus | reverse complement strand
ATTTACATGTCATTTTTAAAAGGGCAAGTCTACAAAAGGGTAATACCAAGGTATAAATGCAAAACATAATGGTATACCATGTAAAGAAAAAGAGGAAACCAGTACCTCACAGACACAGGCAGTGAGGAACCTGGATGGAGTTTGCTTCATCTGCATCTGCAAGGCCATTGGGGTGTTCTAGCACCTCCCTCAGTCTGTGTAACACAGCCCTCTGGGGTGGGGGGAGTGGGTAGGGGCAAAGAGGTGATGTACTATGAGAATAGTATCAAACAAGCCAGAGGAATATACAAGTTGATACAAATAGGGTAAAAATACGGCCTGTACGAGGTCATGGGCATGAGGAGACATTGGGAGCAGAAGGTAGTTTTCTCCTGGTTTCTCCAAAGGTAGCTTCTGGACGTGGAGTAAGACCCAGGCAGATGCCTGCCCACTCTTCAGTAGCTGCTCTAGGTCAAGGTAAAGGAGACCTGGGCCCCTGCCCCATGAGCCTGGTCCTGGGCAGCCTTGTCTTCAAGACACTTTCTGGGGTTTCATTTCTTTGTGATTTTCTTCATCCCTGATGGCTAAGTGTTGGTCATGGTAATTAAATAAGATGTTTGTTCACAAGGATGCATCCAACACTGGTTGCAGCCTTAGTGCCCCAGTCCTTTGCCTCCTGTTTGCGTGCTGGTGCCTGACGTCTGTTCTGGAGGCAGCTGTGTTGAAGGTAGGGCTTTAAAATGCTCAAAGAACTCAGAAACACTGAAGACTGGCTGTATCAAAGGAAAGAGCCCTGCAATAATCTACTTTGTCTTAGGGTAGTACAAGGGAAGGAGATTGGTCAGAAATCAAGACCAAGTACCTTTTGCAGAGCACCTGGGAATTCAAATGCAAGGTGGTGCTGGGCCCACCAACGACATACCTAGGCCCAGCCCTGGGCCATCTCAGCACCAGCTCTTCACCCAACAACCCCACCCCCTGCCCCCCGCCACCTCCCTCCTCCTGCTCCTGTGTGCTGGACAGCGACTCTGCTACCCTTAACTCAAGCTTTCTGACCAGGATTAGCAGTGCATGTCACACAAGAACAGGTAACTGGGCTCCGAGGACATATAGATGACAGGACATTCTCCCACACCCATGGGCCTCTTCAGTACACCTCCTTCCTGGGACCCAAAGGCTGTTTGATGTTAGCACCCTGCTTTACCGCCCCCCACTCCCAAGGTAAGAGCTGTCCTTCATATGAGGAAATGGTGAGGTCACCACCCTGGGCAGCAGTGGAGGGTGGAGTGACCTGGGGGCAGAGCTTCCCAGGATGTTGTTCTGGCAAGGTATCTTAAACACAGGGTGCACAAGGAGGATGAGGAGGGTACAGGCTCCCTCACCAGGTGAGTGAAGGTGATGGTCTGCATGCGTGGTGACACAGGACACTTGTTCTTGGGGAAAATAAAGGAGAAGGCATAGCCAGAGAAAATCCTCCAGAAAGGAAAACAAAGAGGAAAAGTGCTCAGCCACCTTCCCAGCTGGACTGAAGAGCTCAGTCTTGAAATGCCCTATGGGGATGAGGCTGGCCTGCCACTGCCGCCCACCCAGCAGACCCCCGCAGACAGAACTCAGGACAGAGAGGGCTCAGCGACCTGGCTGAGGAGGAAGAAAGTGCAGGAGGGCAGCTGGTGCACAGTCGTGGTTTTAATTTGCATTTCTCTGATGATTAGTCACATTGAGCATCTTTTCATATGTCTATTGGCCATCTCTATATCCTCTTTGGAGTAGTGTCTATTCATGTCTCTTACCCATTTTGTAATTGTAAATCCTTGATTATAAGACTTCAGCTAGCCCTGGCTAGTATAGCTCAGTGGATTGAGTGTGGGCTGGGAACCAAAGTGTCCCCGGTTCGATTCCCAGTCAGGGCACATTGCCTGGGTTGTGGGTCAGGTCCCCAGTAGGGGGTGCATGAGAGGCAACCACACATTGATATTTCTCTTCCTCTCTATCTCCTTCCCTTCCCCTCTCTCTAAAAAAATAAATAAATAAAATAAAAAAAAAGATAGCTAGTTGATCTCTGAGGGAGATTTTTCTATAATTTAGTTGTAATTCTAGTTTGGTCCTGGGAAGAGGTGTGTGTAACATACACTTACTCTAGCGCCATCTTGGATCTCTCTGGGGCCATCTTATACACTTTTCACTTCTTACCATGGCACTACCTCAGGTTGGAGCCACAGGTACGTGTTTCGTAAATACTGGTTGATTCTGCCATATCTGCTGATGAGGACTCTCTTCACAGATTTCTACCTCTTTTATTTTTTCTTTTGTTTTTGGTTGTTGTTGCCTATACTAAAGCAGGGTCAAGAGGCCCAAGTTTAAGATCATTCATTTAGTTACATCTCAGGAACTGGAAAGACCTTAAACAAAAGATTCCTCATAATAGGGGGAAACAAAGAAATCTAGCATGACATTGGGAAACTGATCGTATTGCCTGATAACATTTCAGAAATCAGTTTGTGGCATAAACTGATTTGGAGGAGAATATTAAGTCAGTAAGGAAAACGACGTATATCTCTATTTAGCACTGTCCATTTCCTTCCACGGTTTAAAACTGTGGTGTTCACTCTACTACTACCCACCCGTCAAAAAGACACATTTTACTTATTCTAAGTCATTCTTCCAACCCATGTTGCCAAGCCTCGTTGATATTTATACTCTTCAGACCTTCCTAGTTACTTAGCTCAGGGAAGAGAGTAGACTAACTGAGAGAGGAACAACAAGAATGTACAGATTAGTCTATAATTTCAGCTGACAACTGCTCATACCAGGACTTCACTAAGGCCAACAGCCCCTGTATTGATACTTGAATGTGGACCAACAAGTCTTCAAGTTGTCAGAAAACAGAATGTGTGCCCAGACCAGAAGAGCTTGGAGAGGAAAGCAAAAGAGTGGCCAGTGAAATGCTTCTTAAATAAACAAATCAACATAAGTCAAGAAGAAGCATTTCAGAAAGTACAGTTAAGTCCTGAGCCCTAAAAAGTGGCAGCATATGGAATTTACGATTACGCCACAAAGGAAGAAACACGACTCTTTTCTTGATTTACAAATAAATTCAGCATTTGTCTGTTGACAGATGAAAACATGATCTCAAAAGAAATTCAACAAGTTAAAGTAGTACCATTGTTCAACAGGAAATGTGGTATTTATCATTTTCTGTTTGTCTAACACAAATACCACAGTCATTTTTTGACTATGGCATGACTAATGGAGCTTAATACTTAAATAGCTTGTGAGTTTTCTCAAAGTTAAAATCAGCGTTTCTCTGGTCCTTAGGTCCTTCTGCTGATTTCAACTCCATGGCCATGTTTGGAGCTGCTCTGGACAGGGGGCTGGTCCTTCCAGATCTTGGAAATAGAAGGGCTTGGCTGGAAGAAGACTGGCAGCAATTCAGCTCTCCCACCTTTTATTTTCTGAGTTAGTGCAGATAAGAGAGCTATCAGCTTGGGCAGTAGACTGTAGCAGAAGATTCGATCGAAGCAGATATCACAGTAAATTAAGAATTTGTTATCACTTACAACAGGCTGTCCTCCTTGCGGGCTTCTGGGCAAAGTCACAAGCTGATTGAAGGTTTTCTTGTTCCAATAATACTGAATATTTATATTTCTGAGGCTAAAAGGACAACTTAAAGACGTGTTGATTCACAAACTTCAGAGCCTCCTGGGCGAAATCCAAAACTGACCCCCATTCACGGAGGACAAGGAGTATCTGAAGAAAGGCAGAGGACCCCACATTGGTAGGCAACAGGCAACAGTTTTAATAAGCAAGGGACTTATATGTGAGGTTTTTATTGGACATCACAAGATGAGTAGCTCTTTGTATCCACCTGCCAGAATCTTAAAAGTTTACATAGAGGCCTTCCCTGGGTTCGGTCCTATATTCTGTCCGGATGTTCTCAACAACAGATTGCTCTCTCGAGCCTGTAGGGTTTAGGGGATGTGGAGCCTCCATTTAAGGTCACATTCTTTTACACATTCTTGCCCATCATGACCATTGAAATGTCACTCCTGATCACTGCCATCTGAAGCGGGTATTCCTACATAGTACTCAGTTTCTCTAATCCTCTAATGGCAGCAGCCTGATTTCATATGGTGATGGAAAATCTCAGGGTAGGAGAGACACAGTGTCCACACGAATCAAGTCATATTTATAATCTTCACACGGAGGGAGGGGACCAGTATAATTTGCCAATCCCTCATCGGTTGGGAATCACCCCAGACTCCTTTGGCAGTAGCTTTGGCATGGTTTAGAATACCCAGGACACACTGTAACTGCATTAACCAAGCCCCTGTATTTCAAGGACAATCTGGCATCCTTAACAATATGTCATTTCACCTGAGTGCTGGTGGCTTTCCATGTACCTGATCTGCCACATCTACTGAAGGGTCAGTTGCTAGGGTTTGTACCCAAACTAGGGAACCAGCTTTCTGATTGCCAGGGTGGGGAAGAGGTGTCAATGCCTTATGAGCTGGGACATGGAAGACTGTGAGTACTGCTTCAGACTCTTGCAGGAGACCCCAAATACCTTCTCACATGTCCTGACCCCACAAGGGCTTATTTACAATTACTCATTCCTCAGTCCAAGCCACAGACTTACTCTCTTTAGAACAGGCCAAATGTCAGCACAAAGCGTTAAAAGCCAGGGCTCATGAGCAATCTATCACTAGTCAAAATGCTCTGAACTAAGCTCTGTGGCTGCTGTCCATGTGGGTGGCTTGCCCCAACTAGACTCATCAGTATAGCAGGCATCAGTGGGAATTTCCCCTACTCCTTCTTTAAAGGCCACAGGGGCTACTACTGTCCCCAAATAGGGATAGGGGCATTTGTAGGATCTTAGAAGCATGAACCTTTCTAGAAAGAGTGAGCTGGCAGACAGGCTGCTCCTCTGCTGCAAATAGGCATATCAGTTAGTCAAAGTGGAAGTTAGAGCCATGGCAGAGATAGGTCAATAGTATTTATTCTCAACCTTCCCTTTCATAGGACAGGAAGTTCTTACCATGATATGCTATTCCTTCATGAGAGGCTCTGCTTGGGGGAACACTGTGTATACTCCTGGGAGCTGTTGCTCTGTGGGGTATACTGATTTCAGGCCCCTTCCAGAGCAGGGGTCAGAATCCTAGAGGTACATTTCTCTTCTGCCATCTCTGCCATTGTGCCCAGCCCACACCTTCTGGAGTCACAGAAACAAACAATTCAAATGGCATCCCTGCTTGGGAGATGCCCAGAGCTTTAATGTGCTTCACTATATTTTTGCCTTCTCAAAGGAAGCTTGCTACTCTGATCCTCAGTCCTACATGCCCTTTCTTTACCAGGTGCTATAAGGAATGGAGGCATGTGCCAGGTGGGGAAGAAAGTCCTCCACAACCCCCAAATCTCTACAAAGGTTTTCATCTCTTTCATGTCTTTATGGATCGTGTACACTTGTACCTTTTCAATCATAGCTTTTGGAACAATTCATGCCTTCCCTGACCAAATGATACCCAAAATCTTTACATCAGTGCTTGGGCCTTGAATTTTCTGTAAGTCCCCCATCCATCCTCTGTCTCCCTTGCAAATTTTACAGAAAAGTCTGAAGAGTATCCTGCAGAAGAAGCAAATCTTTACATGTTAACATTATATTATCAATATAACAGGCCCATTTTACTGTTTGGGGGAAGGAGAACAGAGACAGATCTCAGGTTACCATCCTGTGACACATTGTGGGGCTGTGCACATAGCCTTGGGGAAACACTTAAAAGATCCATTGTTTCCCCTCCTGTGTGAAGGCACACTGACCTTGTAACTCAGGGGCCAAGGATATACTAAAAAAAAAAGCATTTGCTGAGTCTGGTGCAGCATGGTATACTCCTAAGACCACGGCCAAAGTATATAAGATGGTCAGGCACAGTCACATAGTGGGGACACTATTTTGTTCAGTTCCCAGTAGTCCATAGTTACCTACCATGAGCCATCTGGCTTTTTTACTGCCCATATGGAGCTGTTGAAAGCACTTAACAATGAATTGAATTTCATTAGATAGAATTAATGAAAGGTAATTCCTTGAAGATAATAAATTCCTTTCCTCCTTTAATAAAGATAAAAAGAGTCAAGAACTAACATTACTAACACAGACTCAACCAACTGAAAATCGTTAAAAGCTTGACTGAGCTTGGACCTTATTTAAAGGTCCATCTTCTTTACAGATGAGGTAACACATTCAGTGACTTGTCCAAAGGCACACAGACAATAATTGGCAAATCCAGAATGCGGATTCAGACCTCCAGACCAATAGTCAGGCATTTATTCCAACACGATTTGTCTTTCTTCTCTCTGAAGACATTGAAAGAGGATGTGGAAGCACCTGTGGCATGGCTATCGAAGGTATTCAGCAGTAGGCTTTGGCAATCATCTGGTAAACAGAGTGTGTCAGTTTACTTTTGTGAAAGTCTTACCTTCAAATGGCCTCTAGACTAGGTGTCCTTTCTTTGCTGGAACAATTAGTTCCATTGGCTAGAAAGAAAGATGTTGTATTCTACCTGAATACCCGGTCTCTGAAATAATGAGAAAACTTTTGGTGGACTCCCTTTGAAGAATTATGACATCGTGATACCTGTTAGGTGGTAGACTTTTTATTTCCTCACTTTCTTCTCCACAGTGCTGCATTCTTATTGTTGTTGGTATCTAACAGACGCATTGGATAAATCTATTTAGCTCACTACCTCTGGGGTTGTTGAAACAAACTAAGAAAAGCTCGTTGGAGAAATGTCTGATTTTAGCAGTGAGGGGTTAGATATACAAGATAATACTGTTGGAGCATTTTATAATGAAAGAAAAAGAAAGAAAGAAAGAAAGAAAGAAAGAAAGAAAGAAAGAAAAAAAGAAAGAAAGAAAGAAAGAAAGAAAGAAAGAAAGAAAGAAAGAAAGGGAAAGAGGAAGGAAGGAAGGAAGGAAGGAAGGAAGGAAGGAAGGAAGGAAGAAAGAAAGAAGAAAGAAAGAGAGGAAAGAAAAAGAGGAAAGAAAAAGAGGAAAGAAAAGAAAAACCATAAACCAACCTACACTGATGAGGGTACCTAAAATGAACATAACTGCCAGCTTAAAGTGTCTACAATGGCCAAAACCAGAACCATTTCAACAACAAAATTAATAGAGTAGTATTGAATTAAAACCTAAAATATGAAATAAGTATTTATGATCCATACCGATATAAATATATGATTTAGTAAATGAATAAATGGTGAAGAGACAGATCTCTTTTTCAGATGAATTCTAATACATTTTACATAGTCCACCCTAAAAAGGGAAAAATCATACCCACTCTTTAAGTGTGGACTGCATATCCTCACTTCCTTCCAAAAAGTACAGTATGGAAAGGGAGGGAACGAATAACTCCACAGTGGAGAAGCCTGACACACACCACCTAAACCAGGTGATCAAGATCAGTATCAGCAGTGATTTCATGTTGATAGTACATTCCTTTGATGTGATGTGATGAAAACAGTACTTCACTTCTGTGATTACCTCCCAAAAACTCATAACCACAGCCTAACCATGAGAAAAACATGGGACAAATCTCAGTAGAAGGACATGCTAAAAATATTGGCCAATACTCTTGAGGACTGCCAAGGACATCAAAATCAAGGGAATTCAAAATCTCTCCAGCCAAGAGCAGACTAAGAGGTCATGGCAACTGAATGTAATGTGTCCTGGGAGAGACTCTGAAAGTAAAAAAGAGTATAAAAATTCTGAAAGTATAAAGTAATACTTTATATGCACATACAGTGTTAGTTAACCATAGTATATTAATATTGGTTTATTAATTATAATAAAGCTACCATAATAATGTCAGTTGTTAATAATAGGAAAAACTGGGCATGTAGTATGTGGGAATATGTAGGAACCCACTGTACTATCTTCTTGATTGTTCTGTAAATCTAAAAGTGTTCTAAAAATATTGTTTTTTAAAAAAAGCAAATATAGTTTTTGTTTGCATTTAATGTAGACATCCTTGTTTACCCTGTTTCTCAAGATTTCTCATTTCTGTTGGTTATTCATATTGAATTATAGTGTTTTTGCCTGTAAGTATTTGAAAATCTAAAACCTGAAAGGGGAGGTGACCCACTTCTGCTTTAGATGGACAGTATTAGGATCATGTAAAGACGCACAGCAAGGCAGATACCAGCTCCCTAGTATGGAATCGTTTTCTAATTCCACCCATGGAAAATGCAGACTCATGGGGCAGTAAACTTCCAGTTCATTCAACCAGAGACTGACTGATAGTATCTATCAAATATTCTTTAGTGAAGATTTCTTCTTTGGGTGCCGTTAGAGTCAAAAACCTCAAGGATTCTTCCAACTCTGTTGTAAATGTATGTGGACAGTTGCCCAATTGTCTGTTTAGTTAAAGCTTACACAATTTCTTCCAATGTGCATCTGGACTCACAGCCAAGACTTCAAGCAGAGTATGTCTGCCTAGTGACCACAATTCTAAGTTTAGCTAATTGCTCAAAACCTACCAGCTGTTCTAGTGATCCAATAGAGGAAAAGCAAATTAGCCTAGCAAGCTATGCCCTTTTTGGGCCACGCCATTTGGTACATCCCCTCCTTGAAGTTTGAAAGAGTCATATGATCAAATTCACGGCTTCAGCAGCACTACGATTACCTATGACACCAGTCCTAGAGTTGCACTTCTAAATGCCACCGTCCCGCAGCTTGGCCCAACCACTCTACAGTTAGGGTTTCAGTGATCGCTGGGGAAGTGAGAGACTTTGCAAATGAGAGTGTGGTTAGATGGGTGGGTGAGTGGATGTGTGGAAAGAGAGTTTTATATTTCAGTCTCATTTTATGAGCACGGCTCCCCCCTTTAATGATAGGAACTGGAAAATTCTTCTGAGGACAGGGTAAACCAATCCTTTTTTGGTGTCACAGATTCTCTGAAAAAGGGAATTCCTAAATCTGAGACACTTTCCAGAAATAATATCAACACTAAAAATCTCTTGGTATTTCTCCTACCACCCCCCTTACCCCAGAAAAAGGGAAAAAAAGAGAAAAGAAAATGTCTTCTCGATCTAACCAGTGTTCACCATGCTTGCTTAGACTGACGTGCACTCAGAAAATAAAGGCGCTGGGAAACGAAAGCACAGGCCTGCATTTCAGCTATTGCAGCAAACACACGTGTTGGGAGATCATGCCTCAGTCTCTGTGTTGGGAAGATTATTTCCTTAGCAAACAATCCAATATAACTTTTTGTTTGTTTGTTTGTTTTGTTTCTTTTTTTATTCTTGTTTATTCTATTAGTTGTCCCAATTTTTCCTCCTTTGCCCTGCTCCGCCCAGCCCATCTCCACTCCCACAATCAATCCCCTACCGCTGTCCACATCTATGGGTCATTCATACCTGTTCTGGAGTCCTTTTCCGTCCTTTCCAACATTCCCCCCACCTCCCTACCCTGGCAGCTGTCAGTCTGTTCCATGTTTCCATGTCTCTGGTTCTGTTTTGCTCATTAGCTTATTTTGTTCATTAGATTCCTTTATAAGTGAGATATATAATATTTGTCTTTCACTGATTGGCTTATTTCACTTAGCATATTAGTCTCCAGTTCCAACCATGCTGTCACGAAAGGCAGGAATTCCTTCTTCTTTCTTTCTGCTGTGTAGTATTCCATTGTGTAAAGGTACCACAGTTTTTTGATCCACTCATCTACTGATGGGCACTTGGGTTGTTTCCAACACTTGGCTATTGTAAATAGCACTTCTATGAACATAGGGGTGCCTAAGTTCTTTTGAATTGATATTCCAGAATTCTTAGGGTATAATGCCAGCAATGGAATCACTGGATCAAAAGGCAGTTTCATTTTTAATTTTTTGAGGAAATTCTCTACTGTTTTCCACAGTGACTGCACCAGTCTGTATTCCCACCAACAGTGCACTAGGGTTCCCTTTTCTCCACAACCTCACCAGCAATTGTTTGTTGATTTATTAATGATAATCATTCTGACAGGTATGAGGTGATATCATATTGTGGTTTTAATTTTCATCTCTCTGATGACTATTGACGTTGAGCATTTTTTATATGCTTATGGGTTATCTGTATGTCCTCTTTGAAGAAGTGTCTATTCAGGTCCATTGTCCATTTTTTAATTGAATTGTTTGTCTTCTTGGTGTTGATTCATATGACTTCTTTATATTTTTTGGAGATTAAAGCCTTGTCCAATGTATCATTGGCAAATACGTTCTCCCATTTAGTTTGTTCCTTTTTCATTTTGCTGATATTTTCTTTAGCTATGCAGAAGCTTTTTAATTTGATATAATCCAATTTATTTTTCCTTTATTTACCTTACCCTAGGAGAAATATCAGCAAAAATATTACTACTTGGGAAATTTGAAATTTTACTGCCTATGTTTTCTACTAGGATTTTTATAGTATCACAACTTATACTTAAGTGTCTTATCCATTTTTGAGTTTATTCTGGTGTATGGTGTAAGTTAGTGGTCTAGTTTCATTTTTTTGCATGTACCAGTCCAGTTCTCCTAACATCATTTATTGAAGAATATAACATTTTTTTAAATCCTCACCCAAGGATAGGATTATTGATTTTTTTTTTTTTTTAGAGAGAGAGAAAGGGAGGGAGGGAGAGAAAGACAGAAAAAGAGAGAGAGAAACATCCATCTGTTGCCTGTTGTACACACCCCAACCAGGGATCCAACCTACAACCTAGGTATGTGCCCTGACTGGGGATCAAACCCAAAGCTTTTTGGTGCTCAGGACCAGGCTCTAACCAACTGAACCACCAGCCAGGGCCAATATAACTTTTTATTACAAAATAACTCATATTAATTACATAAGCTTGAACCTTATGAAATGGACATTTGCAGATCATACACAGTTAAATAAAGGCAACTTCTTATGACCTGGCCTAGCATAAAATATGGAGTCTTTAGAAAAACACAGAGAAAAATTAAAAAAGTATACTCTAATCCTGATGCCTAAGGAATTAGATATCATATATTAATGTAAAAACATCAATGTGTTGAATTTGTTGCTTACATTATTTTTTATATAATTTAAATCATCATGGTACATATTTTTGCAACTTGATTTTTTCCCTTAATATCTAATGAGTATTTTCCTATGTCATTAAGTATTCTACAGCATAATTTTCAGTGACTCCTGGCATGCCCTCATATGGGTAAACAAATTAATTTTCTAGGGTCAAATATTTAATTGACCCAATACTTTGCTATTATAACATATGCTGCTGTATATATAGTTATAAGAGGGAATTTTTGCATGAGTCCCGGTCATACTCCAGATAGTGCTGGGTCAAAGCATACACACGTTTGCAGACTTGATACCTTGCCAAATCATCTCCCAGAAGGTTGAACCCACCAGGAGCATGTAAACATACATCTTCTCATTAACATTTCATATCCTCATTGTTTTAAATGTCAACTACCCATTTATTTCTTATCTGAATTTCTCAGGGGAATTTCAAGGTCCTTAAAGTCCTGCTATATTTAGCATTTATGGTAAAATTTCCATTAGAATATTAGATATTAAACACAACTCAGTGGCCGGCTCTATGTTATGTTCTTCCTTTTAGGCATCCAGTCCATTGCAGAGATAGATTGCTGTAGATTGCCAGCAGAGAGTCAAATACCACAGACAATAACTTAGGTCTTTATCCTGAAAGCAGCTTTGCGCTTGAAATTATGCATTTCTAGCCCCCAATGGGATATCTCCTTCACTTCTAATATGAAACAGAGCAGAGGTGTTACCAAGTGAGTGATAGTCCATGAATTATTAGAGGCAAACTCATTGCTTCCACCAGCTGCTGCCATGTTAGAAAGAGGCTTGCTCAGTCAGCGCAGATGCTGGGAGAGCCAGGGCTTCTGATCAGAAGGGGCAGTAGTTAAAAGTACGTAAGGAAATGACCTGCTCAAATGTTGAGGAAATAGGCAATGCCTAAAGAAAAAAAATCCTGTCCACCTAAAACATTTGAAGAATTGTGGTTTTTTTCTACACCAGGAGCCAATACTTGACTAATATGTAAAACAGATGGGAGAAGTCTTCAGCTCAACAAGAGGATAAATGTTTTCAATTATTAAAGCTGTCCAAAAATAAAAAAAGGCTGATTCATGAAATAATGGTTTTTCCAGAATGCTCAGGGAAATTGATCACCCCCTTTTAAATAGTCACATTACACATACATAATTAGTACTAGTCATAGGTCATTAAAATTTGTTTTACACATTTGCTTGTACTACAAAACCATTAACTATTTGTTGCTAACTTATATTCAGTAATATTATAGCAAATGAGTAATAAGATTTCAAAAATTCTGAGTAATAAGATTTCAAAAATTCTGAGTTGGCCTCTTAACTCCAAAATACTCTTACCCAATTAGAAGTGGATTCCTTTGATTTGAGAGTAAAATAACTGGATAGTAACAGATAAACTTTCATTTATAATTCAAAGTGAATGAGTTATGAAATCCTTTCCTGGGGAAAAAGGGTGATGTCAAAGAAATGGGTGCCTTGGGGCAAAAAGCACAGGAAAAGATAAAAAAGAAAAAATAATAAGTTGAATTATTGAGGGCTAAAGACAAACAATGCTGACTATATGTTTGTTGCTTTTGTTTTTATTATTTTTGCTGTTTTTTTTAAGGGTCCCTTTTGGATACAATTGACTTCCTGCGTGATTTAAAACTCCTCTTTATCTTTAAAAATCCTGCCTTAGGGCATTGATACTGTGTGGAAAAGTAAGTTTCCTTGTCCTAGAGTCAATATGGTATGAAAGGTCATTCATTAGCTCTGCCAAAATTTCCCACTTATAAAATGTTCAAATGAAACCTTTTCCCCTCAAGGAGTAGAAGTGATGCAAGAGATAGCACAGGACTGTGCTGCTGTTGTTGGCCAGAGGCTAGCGTCCTGGTTGCCAGGCAACCCCTTTTACCATTTAGGTAGAATAAACAGTAAACCAAGGCAGGGAAGAGGAGGGAGACTGGTCTCACCCGTAACTCAGCAGTCTTGGCCTGGTTTGATTAGGCTGCCAGGCATCCTGAGCAACAAGCAAAACTATGACAGTGCAGGAAGGGGGAAGCCCTTGAAAGTCTGTGTGTGTCATTCTCTAGCTGGGAAAGGGAAAACCTTGAGACTGTGTATTGATCCCAAGGCCTTGAAAGGGGACTAGGAGGTATCTACAGTGCCCAAAGAAAAAGCCCATAAAACAGCTTTGGTCCACTGCCTGCCTCCCCATCATATATACCAAATGAATAAATAGAGGCCAGAGCAAAACAAGGATTTGGGCTAACAGACCTCCACACATACCTACGTTTGGGTAGTCACATCTCCCTGGGGGAAAGCTGGCACCAGCTTTACCCATCATTCAAAAGGTAACTCCCTCCCTCCCATTCCGCCTATATCAGAACAAGACTTGTTCATTTTTGGCCACCCAGCCTCTGGCCACCCAAGTGCTGGCCACCCTGCTCTTGCCACCTTTGCCATTGCTTTCCCATTAGAACTTAGCACTAATAAACTTTGCCTGCACGCTAATAGGCTTGCTGATCTGTAATTCTTTACTGCACCTGCAAGAAGAACCAGGTTTCTCTCATAAACAGAAGGAAGAGCGAGGAAGCAATGAAACACAGTGGTGTGGCTGAGATCCAGTTGTTCCTGGCACTGAGAGGGTGAGCTTCCTTAAAGCCAAGTATTTACGCTTCTCTGTTGATCTTAATACAGTGGCATCCTCTGCTTCACTTGAGACTAAATCTCATGCATTTGTTCAATCATCAGTAAATGTATCATCAGAAGTGCCTAAGTATGTGCCAGACCCTAAAGTGGGCTGTGGGGACACAGTCGTGAACCAAATGAAAAGATTTCCCGACTGCATGGAGTTTACATTACGGTGGGACCTCCTTTGGTAAAGAACATGAAACAAATGAGTATAATTGTGTCGACATAAAAAGAGATTTTTAGTTTAATCCTAAAGCAATTCCAATTTAATAAATCTAATAAAGCCCTAATTAGCAATGCAACTGCCAGTCTGCTCCGGAATTATTAAGTTTTGAGATTTGTGAGAGAAAGGCACTCCTAGGAAAGTTCCCTCCTCCCCTCAAATAAGAATTCTAGCATCCGAGTAGGAACACGTGAACTGTGGCTCAATTCAGCCAAAATTAGCATCTCGCAGTCTGTAAAATATTTTAGCCAAGCAAATTGCATAACATAAATGCAACTGTTTTGCCTCACACCCTTCCCTGAGAACCTTTCCAACATTCCTGCTGTTAACATTGTCAGTAGTGCACTTTACTGTATGAGATTAAAGGTTGGCTGCAAATAATTTCCATTGAATAACTCTAATTAGCCACTAAAAGTTGGCATATTTCCTACCATCTGAAATTAGATCAGAGAGTTGAGTTGAGATGAAAAAGCCCTGTTAACTCTCTAGGCTTCTAATTCCTATTTGCTGGGGGAAATTGCTGTTTTGAACTCTATCTGCTACTATCTGAAGTCTACAGTCAGTGGTAATAAAAAGATGTGGAAGTCTGGACTTTCTGTTTGCTTGTACTCCATTATTGGGACTTCCTAAAATACACTCCTAAGAGCAATAGCCCTGGGAAATATTTTAGTGGATTTGTAAGAATCAAAGAAAGAAACTGTTTTTTAAAAGAAGATGTTAAAATACAATGCGTTGTACTTATCTATATATACATGACCCTTTTTAACAAATAAATGTATTTTTAATATAATGCTATTAATCAATAGAGTGTGGAGTTTTCTTGAACCCAGTTCTGCTTGCTTTTTATTAGAAGTTTATCTCCTAGTGCGTCTCTAGCGGTCAGTCAGAGAAATAGCACTTACGCTGCTATTTGGTGTTTGGAAACTGCTGCTCTGCAGCACCTGGTGCCGTTTCACAGCAGCCCAAACCCCAGCCTGGTCAAGGCGCCGTGTGTGCCTTGAGTCTTGCATTGTGAATAAGCACCTGAGGTTGATGCTCTTCTTTTGGAGTCCTATCTGCTGTCATCAGCTGCTGTGTGGCTGATGTGCCGAGAGTTAACACACCAGATGTCTGGGGCAGCCATGTACACTTCCGAAGGTCTTTTTATTTTTTGGATATGATTAATCATTTCTCATCACTGACCCCAATGTCACTATCAGGAAGATAAACCAAAGGGGATAGGGCCTGGAAAATTAGTGCAAGAGTTTTGAATAGAGAATACAGTCATTGGAAAAATAAAGTGGCTATTTTAACTGTTAGAATGTATCTGTATTTCGCTAAAAGTTAAATTTTCCCTTGACTAAACTACTTTCAATAATCAATAAGGAGCTTTCTATCTCTTTCTTGGAAAGTGGATGATAAATCTTTTTAGAGGGACCACAACTTCAAAAGTGCACACCCCAATACTGGTGTCTGGCTACCATGGGCTGGCTTTCTAAATTAAATAAAGAAGCG
>VMDR010023600.1:0-15497 GCA_007922815.1 Macrotus californicus | reverse complement strand
AATACATGCCTTAAAATTTTACTAGCAGTCACAGGTGTAAATTAAATGTACCCATTTCAGTGGCACAATTAAGAAATCTGATGATACCAACATTAGCATTTTTATTTATTATGGAATTTTCCTATGTAGTAATACTGTGTACATATATATATCCATTTATTGAAGTTTTTTATTCCACAGTGATAATTACAGTTTTTGATTAACATTTATTATGTACTATGAGCCTAGCACTGTTCTAAGTCTTCAACATTTATTGTTTCATAATCCTCAAAACAAACCTGTGACGTAGGTAATATTATTCCTGTTTTATGAATGAAACAAATTCTTAAACACTTAATAATGCACTACAGTGAAGGAAATGACAGATATCTTGGCCAGAACAGGTTTGTGGTCATAAGATAAATATGAAAAATAAAAGCCATTTCTAATTTATAGCTGTAAGAAAATTCCAACAGGGACAGAAACTATAAAATATTTAGGTTAAATTGAACAAGAAATGTGTAAGACCACTAAGAGGAAGAGTGGATGGTTAAGAGCTTGAGGGTATGACTGAAGTAAGGTAAGCTGAATTCAAATCCCAGCTCTAGTACTTACTAGCTGCGTGACATTGGACAGGTTGCTTAACCTCTCTGTGTCAGTTTTGTCTGTAAAATAAGTATAGATAGACTTTGCCAGATTGTTCTTTGTTAATCCGGATCACCCACCTCATCAGTAGTGTAGTGTATGAGAGTGTTGTCTTCCTATCAGAACACTCGTCAAGCCAGAAGGAAGCACCGAAATCATCAAGACCAGCAGTCAAATCTTACAAATCAAGATTGAGGCTCAGAAAGGGTAAGAGTACACTCAGGGTCAGATAGGAAGATAGTGACAGAGTCAGATCTGGGACCTAGACTTTCTGACTTACTCCTCATGTTCTTTTTACTACTGTAAGAATTCATGAATTTGACAAACATTTTATAAGCATTTATTATATATGAGACTTTTGTGCTAGATGCTAAACATAATAATTCTTAGCACTCTGATTTTTTCTCTTTATTACCATTTTATAGCTAAAGAAACAGAATCAGAGAGTTAAGTAACTTTCTCAAGATTGTATAACAAAAGAGTGGCAGGGGAGGATTAGAACTCAGGTCTCTTCCTGAGCCCCATCTTCTTTATACCATACTTGATATGTATCCATTTCAGATGTTTTCTCTTTCCTCTTGTTCATTACCCTTCCTGGAACTTATTCCTTAATGTTCTGTTCACATTCCTTACCCTGTTTTGACTGCCAGGCTAACCTCTGCTTTGTGGACATTGACAACCATTTCATTGAGCTGCCGGAGGACCTGCCTCAGTTTCCCAACAAGTTGGAGTTTGTCCAGGAAGTCTCTGAGATTCTCATGGCATTTGGCATTCCCCCTGAAGGAAACCTTCATTGCAGTGAGAGTGCCTCCAAGCTGAAAAGGCTCCGGGCGTCTGAGCTCGTCTCTGACAAGAGGAATGGGAACATCGCAGGCTCCCCTTTGCATTCCTATGAGCTCCTCAAGGAGAATGAAACGATTGCTCGGCTGCAAGCCTTGGTCAAGAGGACTGGGGTGAGCCTGGAAAAGGTGAGATGCTGTGTATAAAATCTGTGCTAGGTTTGGTCTGTGCTAGGGTGCTGTCCTGGTGAAATAAATTACAGGATGAGAAAGCACTCAGGAAAAGGCACATTTGTTTGCAGTGAAAGAATGCTCTTGTATGGGAGACAGTGGAGTCAGCCCTGGCAAACATTATCCTAGTAAATGCTACTTGAATTTAAATCTGGAATTAAATCTGGGTAGCTTTTCACTTGGGCATCAAGGAGAGCCCACTCTCGTTCTATGCGAACACTACTGCAGAGTGACTTGGTTTGGTAATCTTTGTGTTCAGACCTCTTTCAGATCCATTGTTCTGTGAGTTTCACAGGAACCTGCAGCATATGGAGGAGGTGTTGTTAAAGCTCTCTCTCTCTCTCTTTTTTTGTAAAGCAAAGCAAGTGGGAAATTTATTAAGGAAAGTACACTTCCCAAGAAATGGGAGTGTGCCATCTCCGGCCAGCGAATGGCTCTATTCTATTGAAGGGTTATAGGATGTTGTTTTAAAGATTTTATTTATTTATTTTTAGAAAGAGAGAAGGAGGGAGGGAGGAAGAGAGGGAGAGAAACATTGATATGCGAGAGATACATCAATTGTGGTTGCGTCTTGGACGCCTGCAACTGGGGACTTGGCCTGCAACCCAGGCATGTACACTGACAGGGAATTGAACTGGTGACCTTTCGGTTCGCAGGATGGCAGTCAATCCACTGAGCCACACCAGCCAGGGCCTTTTTAAAAAAAATAATATTTTATTGATTATGCTATTACAGTTGTCCCATTTTTTTCTCTCCTTTATTACCCTCTGCCTATACCCCTGCTCCATTCAGCATTCCCCCGTGTTAGTTCATGTCCATGGGTTGTACATATAAGTTCTTTGGCTTCTCCATTTCCTATACTATTCTTAACCTCCCCGTCTATTTTGTACCTACCACTTATGCTTCTTATTCCCTGTACCTTTTCCCCCATTTTCCCCCCACCCCTTCCCCACTGATAACCCTCCATGTGATCTCCATTTCTGTGATTCTGTTCCTGCTCTAGTTGTTTGCTTAGTTTGTTTGTTTTTTTTAGGTTCAGTTGTTGATAGTTGTGACTTTGTTGTCATTTTACTGTTCATATTTTTTATCTTCTTTTTCTTATCTAAGTCCCTTTAGCATTTCACATAATAAAGGCTTGTTGATGATAAACTCCTTTAACTTGACCTTGTCTGGGAAGCACTTTATCTGCCCTTCCATTCTAAATGATAGCTTTGCTGGATAAAGTCGTCTTGGATATAGGTCCTTGCCTTTCATGACTTCAAATACTTCTTTCCAACCCTTCTTGCCTGTAAGGTTTCTTTTGAGAAATCAGCTGACAGTCTGATGGGCACTCCTTTGTAGGTAACTGTCTCCTTTTCTCTTGCTGCTTTTAAGATTTTCTCCTTATCTTTAATCTTGGGTAACGTAATTATGATGTACCTTGGTGTGTGCTTCTTTTGGTCCAGCCTTTTTTGGAACTCTGAGCTTCCTGGACTTCCTGGAGGTCTATTTCCTTTACCAGATTGGGAAAGTTCTCCTTCATTATTTGTTCAAATAAGTTTTCAATTTCTTGCTCTTCTTCTTCTCTTTCTGGCACCCCTATGATTCAGATGTTGCAATGTTTAAAGTTTCCTGGAGGTTCCTAAGCTTCTCCTCATTTTTTTGAATTCTTGTTTCTTCATTCTGTTCTGGTTGAATGTTTATTTTTTCCTTCTGTTCCAAATCTTTGATTTGGGTCCCAGTTTCCTTCCCATCACTGTTGGTTCCCTGTACATTTTCCTTTATTTCACTTTTCATAGCCTTTTCTTCTTCCTCTAGTTTACAACCATATTCGACCATTTCTGTGAGCATCCCAATTAACGATGTTTTGAACTCTGCATCTGATAGGTTGGCAATCTCTTTGTCACTTAGTTCTGTTTTTGGAGATTTGATCTGTTCTTTTATTTGGGCCATATTTTTTTGTCTCCGTGAGGCTATTAAATAGTAAGTAGCGGAGTCTTAGGTATTAGCTAGGATGGGCCAACCCACTTTGCTGTGTTGTGGCACTGTATGTGGGGGAGGGGTCTGAGAGGGAGCAGTGCTGCTTGCTCAGTTCTTGGCTGGCTTTCAGTCACTTCCCCTGCTACTCACAAGCAAATTGGGCCCTTCTTGTGGTGATTTCCAGATGGGTGGGTTTGTGTATGTTTAAGACTATGTGGATCTCTCCAGTGAACTCTCCTGTGAGGCTGGGGGTTTCTCCTGCTGCTGCGACCCCCATAGATTTTTACAGTCAGAGATTTTTGAGGCTTTATTTCCCTGCGCTAGAACCCTGGGTTGCATGGTCTGTCTTGTTCCCCATTTGTTCCTCCCAGTTTATCTGCACACAAATGTGGGACCGCCAGGTCTGCCAGCCACTGCCTTGCCCCGCATCCTCTCCTCCCTGGCTGCCTGACTCTGTTCCTCTTACCGATGTGGATGAATGTTTCTTCTTTAACTCCTTGGTTGTTGGACTTCCATACAGTTTGACTTTCTGGCTGTATTGTGTTTTTAAATTTGTTTTTGTCCTTCTTTTGGTTATGTAAGGAGGCAAAGTATATCTATATTCAATCTCTTTATTAGCTCAAGGAACCAAGGCTTAGAGAGACTGAGTGTTTTACCTAACTTCCAATGACCTGCTAAGTGGCTGAGCTGAGGCTAGAACCTGGTCCCCTAAATTCTAGTCCTATGTTCTTTCCAGGGATGTATTTAGCTTTTTCTTTTATGACTTCAATGTGACTATCAGCTTTCTGCAGTTTTTCATGTTCCCCTATTTTCACTGTTAAATTACTTTTGTTAATTACATATGGGCTAATGTAATTATAAAATGGGCTGATGTAATTTTGTTGTGCTATTTTTTTAGTGAATTGTGAAACATTTCATTTTCCTGCTTTATTTAGATAGTAGAGCAGATAATTTAAAAAAATCATCACGAAGACTTTTGGTCAAGATGGAGGCATAGGTAAACATGTTTTACCTCCTTGTGCAATCACAGAGAGAATCACAACTAAACCTCAAAACAAACAATACCCAGAGCTGTTAGAAAATTGAACTGTTTGGAAATCCAACAACCAAGGATTTAAACAAGCCACATTCATCCAGACGGGTAGGAGGGGTGGAGATGTGGAGATGGGTGGAGAGGCGAGGAGATGTGGTGTGGTGTGGAGGGGCAGTATTGGTGTAACAGGCGGTCCCATGTTCTCCAGTAGTGGATAAAAATTGGGAGGGACACCTTGGGAGCAAGCAATCCCAGCCCCAGGCCAGATTGCATAGCCCAGGGTTCCAGCTCTGGAGAGATAAATCCCTTTAACTTCCTGGCTATAAAAACCAGTTGGGGTTGAGACAGTGGAAGACACTGTCAGGTTTTCAGGAGACTCCACTTAAAGGGTCCACATGGTCTTAGAATGTGTGCAAACCCACCCACTCTGGGATTCACCACCAGGGCAACAGCTGGAAGGGCACCAATTGCATATGGGAAGTGGGTGAAGTGACTGGAAAGAGGGCCAGTGCCAGGCAAACATCTAGAAGCCAGGCAGTGGCAGTGTCCCCTCTCCGAGCCCTCCCCCCATACACACACAACCACAAAGTGGTGAAGTGAGTTGCCCCTCTCTGACGATTACATAAGGCTTCACCCCACACAATTTACAGATGCGTTTTCTACATTAGGCCATACTACTAAGACAAGGAGTCAAAGCAGTTCTACTTAATACACAGAAACAAACACAGGGAGACTGCCAAATTGAGGAGACAAAGAAACATGGCCCAAATGAAAGAACAGAAAAAACTCCAGAAAAAGAACTAAACAAAATAGAGATAACTAACCTATCAGATGCAGAGTTCAAGACACTGGTGATCAGGATGCTCAAAGGACTCACTGAGTACTGCAAAAACATAAAGGAAAAAATGAAAATTATGCTAAGCAAAATAAAGAAAAATCTACTTGGAACCAACAGGGGAAAGGATGAAGCTGAGAATCAAATTAACAATTTGGAACACAAGGAAGGAAAAAGCATTCAATCAGAGCAGGAGGAAGAAAAAAGAACTAAAAAAAGTGAGGATAGCCTTAGGAACCTCTGGTTCAACTTTAAACTTACCAGCCTCAGAATCATAGAGGTGCCAGAAGGAGAAGAGGAAGAACAGGAAATTGAAAACTTATTTGAAAAAATAATGAAAGAAAACTTCTTTAATTTGGCAAAGGAAATAGACATACAAGTCTGGGAAGCACAGAGTCCCAAACAAGTTGGCCCCAAACAGGACCACACCAAGACACATCATAGTTAAAATGCCAAAAGTTAAAGAGAGAATCTTAAAAACAGCAAGAGAAAAGCAGAGAGTTACCTACAAAGGAGTTCCCATAAGACTATCAGCTGATTTCTCAACAGAAACCTTACTGGCAAGAAGGGGCTGGAAAGAAGTCATGAAAGGCAAGGACCTATATCCAAGATGATTCTTTGCAGCAAAGCTATCATTTAGAATGGGAAGAGCAGATAAAGTGCTTCCCAGACAAGGTCAAGTTCAAGGAGTTCATCATCACCAAGCCCTTATTATATGAAATGTTAAAGGGACTTATCCAAGAAAAAGAAGATAATCAAAACTATGAACATTAAAATGGCAAAAAATTCACAACTATCAACAACTGAATCTGAAAAAAACTAAGCAAACAACCAGAACAGGAACAGAATCATAGATATGGAGATCATTTAAGGGTTATCAGCAGGGAGGGTGAGAGGAGAGGACGAGAGGAAAAGATACAGGGCATAAAAAGCATAACTGGTAGGTACAAAATAGATGGGGATGTTAAGAATAGTATAGGAAATGGAGAAGCCAAAGAACTCATATGCATGACCCATGGACATGAACTAAATGGAGGTGATTGCTGGAGGGAATGGGGGTACTGGGTAGAGGGGTGCAAAGGGGGAAGAATTGGGACAACTGTAATAGCATAATCAGTGAAATATATTTAGAAAACATCATGGCCAGTTAGTAATAAATATATATGGTGCCAGTTGGGTACTAGAAATAGCAGGGGAACACTTTGTAAAGTACATGATTGTCTAACTACTGTGCTGTATACCTGAAACTAATATAAAAAATATGAATGTAAACTGTAATTGAAAAAATTTAAACATAAAAAAATACAAAAAATATCATGGCCAGTTATAGAGGAGCAGAGAAATATTTAGAGATTAAAAAGGTTAAAAAAGACACAGAAAAAATTCTTAGGGAGACAGATAAGGAAAGTGATATAGGGGAGAAAATCAAAGAGATGTAGGTCGAGCTAGAATCTAGCCATGCTATTTTGCATTATCATTTTCTTACTGACTTCCAGATTCCCTCCTTCCCCAGAACCTTGAGTTAAATTGCACCTTTTTCCCTATTGCTGAATCTCTCTCTGCCCGTAACGACCACTGTCATTGAGTTACTGGGTACCTGCCAGTGGGACATCTCCTTTGTCTCTTCTCCATGTTGGAATCCCTTTCTTCTTTTTTCCTTTTTCCCTTCCCATTCTCTCTCTCTCTCACTCTCTTTTTTTCCTCCATTTGCTGCAAAGTAAATGACCAGGGAGAAAAAACCAAATGAGTTGCATTTCTTTGGGATAAAAGGAAAAACGTGTGTGTTGTCAACTGTCGTTTCTTTTGTGTAGCTGGAAGTGCGTGACGACCCCAGCAGCAATAAGGATCTGAAAGTTCAGTGCGATGAAGAAGAACTCAGGATTTACCAGCTAAACATTCAGATCCGGGAAGTTTTTGCAAATCGTTTCACTCAGATGTTTGCAGATTACGAGGTGTTCGTCATTCAGCCCAGTCAGGATAAGGAGTCCTGGTTTACCAACAGGGAGCAGATGCAGAACTTTGATAAAGTGAGTTTAATCTGCTGGGGCGATGGTAATGTGTGAAGATTTAACTGCTGATGAGCTTTTCTTTCATAATACAGATGACCCTTGAACAATGTGGGGGTTAGGGGTGCCAACCCCCTGCACAATCAGAAATTTGTGTATAACTTTTGACTCCCCCGGAACTTCAGCCATCCCTTGGTATCTGTGGGGATTTGGTTCCAGGACCCTCACAGATACCAAAATCTGCAGATGCTCAAGTTCCATAAATAAAATGGTGTAGAACAACGCATACTGCTGCATCCATGGATTCCCAACTGCAGATTGGAAGTACTATTTTCCATCTTATACTATTTTTGATCTGTGGTTGGTTGAATCCATAAATGCAAAATCTTGGGGTATGGATGGAGGACCAGCTATATATGTATTGAAAGATAAATGTGTGTAAGTGGCCTTGTGCAGTTCAAACCTATGTTGTTCAAGGGTGAGTTGTATTATATGCTGGAAACAAATTTATGTTCCCTCTGATGTTGACAAAATGCAAGGTCTGGTTGCTTTAGAACAGTGGTCTAGTTCTTACCAGCAGGTGATTTTACCTTCAGTGTTAAAAAACAGTGATGAAGAGATATTGCTGTTTGCTTTTCATAAACACCTAGGAAATTTCAGAGAAGAATTATCCTATTGGATCCTTTGGATGTGTTGCCTTTGCTGATCACGCTGACATACACTTTTCCCTTTTCCATTGATGACTGTTTCCTTGTCCCACCAGGCATCTTTTCTATCAGACCAGCCTGAGCCCTACCTGCCTTTTCTCTCAAGATTCCTTGAGACCCAGATGTTTGCTTCTTTCATTGACAATAAAATTATGTGTCACGATGATGATGATAAAGACCCCGTGCTCCGGGTTTTCGATTCCCGAGTAGACAAGATCAGGCTGTTGAATGTTCGGACACCTACTCTCCGCACATCCATGTACCAGAAGTGCACCACTGTGGATGAAGCAGGTGAGGCCTCCTTGTTGCTGTACTTTTCAGCTTCTTGGATTATGTCCCTAATGTGTCCTTGTTCCTAAACACGCCAGCTTCTTTCCCTGTTTCTCCTTTTGCATAAGTTGTTCCTATAGCCTGAAATTCTTTTTCCTGTCTTTTTTGCCTGGTTAACCTTTTCATCCTTAAGCACTGTGTCAATTAGTAATTGGTCTTACTGTAGGTAATAGAGAATCTAATCAGCAGTGGGTTAGACAGATATGGGGATTATTTTTCTCAAATTAGCAAAAGTGCAAAATTGGTGGTTGCTGGTGTTGGTTCATCTGCTCAGCAGTGTAATCAGGAACCGAGGTTCTAACTTTGTACTCAGCTGTCCTTAGTACATTGACTTTTACATTCATGCTGTTGCCTCATGTTTACAAGAGGCTTTCTATGTTCACATTCAGGACAAGAGGAGGAAAGGTTGCTACCAGCTGTATTTTCCCTTGTATCAGAAAGCAAAAGCTTTCCCAGAAATTCCCAATAACTTCCATTGTCTCATAGGCCAGAGTCATGTTATGTAACCATACTTAAGTGCAAGGGAGGCTGTGAAGGTGAGTGGTGAATTGGATGTAATGTTACCCTGAACAATACGGGGGGTTCTATTAGCAAGAGAGAAGGGGCAAATGAGTTACAAGTCAGCACTTGTTAGTGTTTGAGGCAAAAAGCTGGTATGTTTCCTCTGTGAAGCCTTCTCTAATGCCCTGAGGCTGAGTTGGTGCATTCTTCCATTGCTCCTGTGTTGCTTTGTTCTTACCTCTCCTCTGTAATCTCTGTTCTTTTGAGCTATCATTAACTGGGAACAATTTAAGGGCAGAGACTATATTTATTTTCTTACCTCCCAACTTTTAGCATTGTGCTTATTGGCACATATAGATGCTAAAAGTGGTTTGCTGCGTGCATGGTTGAAAAGGCCTTTTTGTTCACAGAACCCTTACGTAGATCCGTGTATCTGGAGAATAGTTTTAGTTTGAGGTGTCAGATTAGGTAGTATGTTCATTTCCTTGTGGGATGTTCAGTGTCCATGTAGCTGTTTGTATATATTGTTGATTTGTTTACCAAATATTATAAATCCCTACTACATGCTTAACACATGCTAAGTACTCAACAAATGTTTACTGAATTAATAAACATGCCAAGCACGCATTTTTCTAGGTTTTGAAGAAGATACATCTGGTGACAATTTGGACAAAGTCCTGCCTTCATTGCCACACTCTCTAGCCTTCTGTCTTCATCTCTCAGCTCTCGATCCAGGACTTTCACCAAGATGACAGTCCTCTTGGTTAGGGCTTGATGTAGGGACATGTTGCCCATGTAAGTGGGCTGCTCTGACATAGCATCCATGCCTCCTGAAGCACCTAAGGCTTCAGATTCCTGGACCCTGCTTAAGGGTTTGGTCCTGGGAAGGTTGATGGAGATTTTTACAAGACCCCAAGATTTTTTTACAAGATTTTTAGAGAAACATCTCCCAGGCTATCAGTTTAAATCAGGACTTCCCAGTCTTTTATGTGGTGGTATACTTGAAAACCACAGTATTTGTATATGGCTCACTGGAATAAAGTGAGGAGTCTGCTTATAGTTGAAGGCTGTAATGCGAGAGGCTGTAGTCACATGAGGCACTGCTCATCTGCCCAGGGGTCAAAGCAGTCAATTCTTAACACATCTGTGTGAATTTGTTGGACACCTAACACCACAGTGCACTGATTTGAATTACTCTGGTCTTTGTTGTGGCCAGGATGTGTTGTCATGGGCCTTTTAGAACATGGGGTTTGGGATGTGGAAGAGAGGGTTAACCGTCATTTGTGTGACTCATTTCACAAAAATGGGTATCACAGAGACCCTTCAGGCAACTCTTACACTCTGCTCCAGGAATAATGGGAATTCTTCGTCATTGTTATATCCCTGACATGTGTCCCAGCGAGAGGCACTACAAATCTGCTAGAGCAGGGATTGTGCCTCAGGTCCATAGCCTGGAGGAGTAGTTCAAATAACTCACCCCACCCCACATGGACACGTCAGCTTCTTGAACCAGTCTGCTTGGAAAATGGTAGAAGCATAACTAAAGGAATCTTTTTTGGGGATCCTTTAAAATGTTACACTTGAAAGGGATCTGGATGACAATTCTTATTCACTAATTTTATAGATAAAGATGTTCCGTTGGTTTACCATGTATCTGCTGGATCTAGAATAGTGCTTGGTACATTTTATCTTTTCTTTTTAGTGCTTGGCACATTTTAGACAACCGAGTAAGTTCTGTTGAATAAGAGTAAAGGTGGGGAAAGTGAGGAAGGTTCAAAGAGAAGAAGGCAGCTTTAACCTAGGATAACAGCAAGGCCGAAAGGTTGAGATGTTTTTACATGATTAGAAATTACCAGGAGTTTTACCAGCTTTTTTTGTTCTTACTCTTAAAAATTTTTGAGGTATGATTGACATGCAATAAACAGAATATATTTAAAGTTTTGGTATATGTATTCGCTTTCCTCAAGAACTAGCAAACATACCTGTCACCCTCAAAGGTTCGCCCTTTTGTAATTCCTTTATCCCATCTCCTCCCCACTCTCTCCCCAAATCCCACAAGCAACCCCTGCTGTGATTTCTGTTACTGGAGAGTTTCCATATTCTAGAATTTTGTACACATGGAATCATACAGTAGGTACTCTTTTTTTAACTTTGGCTGCTTTTACTCAGCATAATTATTTGGAGATTCATGTGCCTTTTATTGCTAAGTAGTATTCCATTGTATGGATATTACTACCATTTGTCTATTTACCTTTTGGTGGGCATCTGGGCGATGAACATTTGTGCACAGACTTTTTTTTCTTTGGATTAATAGCTAGGAGTGGAATAACTGGATCATATGATGTTTGTATGTTTACTTTGTAAAGAAACTGCCAAGTTGTCTTTCAAAGGGGTTGTGCATTTTACATTCCCACTGGCAGTGTAGGAGAGACGTAGTTCTCCCACACCGTTGCCAGCATTTAGTTTGGTCAGTCTTTCCCATTTTAGCCATCCTGACAGGTTTGTAGTGGTATCTCATTGTGGTTTGATTTGTATGTTTCTGATGACTAATGATGTTGAACCTTTTTCATCTGCTTAGTTGCCATCCATCTTCTCTGGTGAGTTGCCTATTTAAATTTTTTGCTCATTTTTTAAATTGGGTTGTTTATTTTCTTATTCGTGAGTTTTGAAATTTCTTTATATATTCTGGATGCAAGTCCTCTATCAGATATACCCACTCTGTGGCTTGTCTTTTTGTTCTCTTAACAGTGTCTTTTGAAGAACAAAATTTTAAATGTTGATGATGGGGGCTAATTTGTCAGTTTTTAAAAAATTTATTATGCTTCTGGTGTTGTAGCTAAGAAATTTTTGCCTAAGTAAGTTCACATAGATTTTTTAACAAGATTTTATTTATTTATTCTTAGAAAGAAGGAAAGGGAGGGAGAAAGAGAGGGAGAGAAACATCACTATGTGGTTGCCTCTCACACACCCTCAGCTAGGAACCTGGCCTGAACCGAGGCATGTGCCCTGACTGGGAATCAAACTGGCGACCTTTCGATTTGCAGGCTGACACTCAATCCACTGAACCACACCAGCCAGAGCAGGATATTTTTCTCTGTATTTCCTTCTGGAAGTTTTATAGTCCTAGGCTTTTGGTTTGAATCTATGATCAGTTATAATTTCTATGAGTAGCATAAACATCAGCTGTGGAAAAGACTATTTTTTGTCCAATGAATTGCCTTTTTTTTCAACTTGAAAATAATTTATTAGATGTTTTTGAAAAGTTTGAACTGAAATTAACACAGGCAGATTTAGTTTCTGTTTTACAAGATTTGACAACCATAAAAATGAATTACAAAAGAAGGCAGCCTTTTCTACATTTCTACTATTTAAGAATCGAAGACTGAATTTACTCACACTAAGTGTTACACTTTAAGAAAACTGATTGCGCTGGAAGAAGTAATTTTCTTGACCATTTAACATTTATGAAATAGTGTATTAAACTCCCAGATCCCTTGCTTACAGAGTGCACTGTCACATCTCTGTCCACCCATAGCCTTTCTGACGTAAGTAGCATGCACCAAATTAGAGACTAATGTGCTCTGTTTTCCTGGGTTGGCAGGTACATTTCAAAAAGGAAGTTTGCTTGCATGTATGTGATTTGATTGAAGTTACTGCTACTTTGTATAAAATCTAATTAGTGGAAAGTTTCCCAGCCTTTTCTTGGGCACTGTTGGTAGATAAGTCTATGCTTAAGTAAGTAAACTGTCAGATATGGTGGAGAAGGATTGGAGGAAAACACAGTGTTCATATTGATTGTCTTAAACTTGTATTCCTGAGGTTGTGCTGTGTCAGTAACAGAGAGGAAACTAAGTTCCAAGAATCTTGGCACAATTCTGTATTCCAGCAGTTTTTTTGTGATTGTGTGTTTATGTTTAACTGTATTTGTTAAAGCACTTCATCCTTCCTTATGAAGCTAGATTAACTTCCTCCTTGTTGGTTTCCTAACAGTTCCAATAATAGGTTTTAAATTGTGTTTTCTCTTAAACTGTTACTGTTTTTAGTCAGGTAAACTTTATATGTCCACATGCTGTAAAGATTTAGAAGTATTCCTGTTCACCCTGTTCTCTCACAGGATTTCTGCTCTGTGCATATGTAGACCTCCTGCTGGCAGTTCTGAAAGTTAGGGTGCTAGAGTGTGAAATTTATTCTTTTTTTAAAGTATATTTTATTGACTATGCTGTTACAGTTGTCCCAATTATTTTCCCCTTTGTCCCCCTCCCCTCTAGGAGTCCCCCACTCCCTTGGTTCATATCCATGGTATGAATAAGTTCTTTGGCTTCTCCCTTTCCTGTATCATTCTTAACATGTCCCTACCAGTTTTGCTTCCTACCAGTTACGCTTCGTGATCCCTGCACCATTTCCTCCATTTCTCTCCCTTCTCCCTCCCAGTTGATAACCATCCAAATGATCCCCATACCTATGATGAATTGCCTTTTTACGCTTTGTCAGAGTATAAGCCATATATAGGTTATGTGTAAATCTATTTCTGGGTTCTCTGTTCTGCTTCATTAATCTATTAATCTACATTTACATCATTACTTAATTACTCTAGCTTCATATTAAATCCCGAAGTCAGGTAATGTTAGTCCTTTAACTTTATTCTTTTTTAAAAGACTTTATTTATTTATTATAGACAGAGGGGGAAGGGAGGGAGAAAGAGAGGGAGAGAAACATCACTGTGTGGTTTGCCTCTTGTGTGCCTTGCACTGGGGGACCTGACCTGGTCTCAGGCATGTGCCCTGACTGGGAGTCAAACTAGCAACCCTTTGGTTCCTAGGCTGGTGCTCAATCCACTGAGCCACACCAGCCAGGGCAACTTTATTCTTATTCAAAGTTATTTTGGTTGTTCTAGGCCCTTTGTATTTCATAGATATTCAGAACCAGCTTATCAATTTCTACAAACACCCTTCTGAGATTTTGATTGGGATTACCTTCAATCTATACATCAATTTAGGGAGAATTTACATCTTAACATTGAGTCTTCTGATCCATGAACATGGCGTATCTCTTTGTTTATTTAGGTCTTCTTTAATTTCTCTCAGCAGTTTTGTACAAGTTTTTTTAGTATACAAGTTTTCCATACTTTTGTCATATTTATCCCTAAGTATTTAATATTTTTTGTATTATAAATAATATTTAGAATTTAAAATTTTTGATTATTACTAATATATAGGAATATAGTAGAGTGTTGTAATTGATCTGTGTCACGCAACCACACTAAACTTACTTTTAATAGCTTTTTGTAATTATATCAGATCTTCTACATAGATAATCACATTGCCTGGGAATAATGATAGTTTTACATTTTCCTTCCCAATCTGGATGCCTTTTATTTCTTGCTTTTTGCACTGGCTTTACTACAGTGTCAAACAGAAGTGGTGAGAGTAGACATTCTTGTCTTATTCCTGATTTTAGGAGGAAAGCATTCACCATTAATTATGATGTTAGTTGTAGGTTTTCCACAGATGTTTGCTTCTGTTACTAGTTTACTGAAAGTTTTTATCAGAAGTGGATGTTGTATTTCATCAAGTGCTTTTTCTGCATCTATTGGGGGTATTGTGTGGTTTTTAGTTTTAGTTTGTTAATATGGTGAATTACTAAACCTTGCATTCTTGAGATAAATTCTGTTTGATCATGATGTATTGTCTTTTTTGTATATTATTGAATTCTGTTCACTAAAATTTTGTTTAGAATTTTTGCATCTATGTTCATGAGGAATATTGGTTCATAGTTTGTATGTAGTATCTTGCCTGATTCGGTATCATAATAATGATGGCCTGAAAGGGTAAGTTGGGAAGTTTTCTCTCCTCTTCAGTTTCCTGGAAGAGCACGTGTAAGTGATACTGTTTCTTCTTTAGATGTTTGGCAGAATTCATCAGTGAAGCCATCTATCTGGGTGTGGAGGGTTGGTTTTTTTGCTGGGGGAGGAGGGAAGATCTTCAACTATAGATTCAATTAAAAAAGAGCGATTCATATTAGCTATTTCTTCTTGAGTGAACTTTGGCAGTTTCTGTCTTTCAAGGAGTTTGTCTGTTTCACCTATTGTCAAATTTGCTGGCATTAAGTTGTATGCAATGTATCCTGTATTAGTGTCTGTCAAATCTGTTGCAATGTCACTTCTCTCATTCCTGGCATTTGTGATTTGTGTCTTATCTTTTTTATCCTGATTAGTCTGACTAGAAGAAGTGTATTAGTTCTACTGATCTTCTGAAAGAACCAGTTTTTGGATTTATTAATTTTGTGTATTTATTTCATTGAGTTCACTCTGGCCTTTATTATTTCCTTTCTTGTACTTTGACTTTAAATTGCTCGTCTTTTTCTAGTTTCTTACGGTGGAAGCCAAGGTCATTAATTTGAGATCTTTTTTCTTTTCTAAGGTAGGCATTTAGTGCCATAAACTTCCTTTCAAGTAATATTAATGACATACTACGAATTCTTATATTTTGTGTT
>VMDR010023599.1:0-15496 GCA_007922815.1 Macrotus californicus | reverse complement strand
TTCTATATCCATCTCCCTACAATGTAGAGTGTAGCAGGGTTTATGGCGGAAAGAAACATGACATTGTGAAAGACATTCTCTTTGACTGTGACTAAATAAGTACTGTACTCGTTACATCAACTTGAAGGCCTGAATAATATGTTTCTATATGAAGATATTATCTAAAATACACTGGCTTTGGGTCTGATTGAAGCAAATAGATATTAATCCAAAAAATTAATGAAGCAATGGTGTTCAATATAATATGCATTACTAAGATACATGAATTATCTAATAAAACATAGGAAAGTAATAGCCATGAGAAAAGGAATGTATAAACTAGGTATAATTTTTATCATTGGATATTCGTAATCACTGACCTTCAAAAGACAGTGAGACTCACAGGAATGATAAAGGGCTACAAACATTTGCCATCAAACCAGAGCAATAATTTGAGCTACTAAATGAATCACTACTGCAAACTTGGACCTAGAGGTAATTAGTGCTGGAAATGAATCTGAATCATTGCCTAACTTGGCTGGTTTGGAGGAGCTGGTATGATTTGTTAAAGAAACTGGAGTCTCAAGCTGTTAGATGCACAATTTGAAATAAAAAGGGATAAGAATATTGAAAGATACATTTAAGTATCTACTTACTCCACATTCTTCGTCCAGTCCGGAGGATTACTCATTGTCATGAACACACAGTTGGTAAGAATGGTGCACATAATGAGCACATTGAATAAAGTAGGATGTCGTCAAGGAAGACAAAGTTCAACGGGAAATCTGACATTCACACTCCGCCGTGCCTCTTGCCACCACGAGGTTCAGAGTCATTATGCCCTTATACTTCCACTAGTGAGCTCGTTTTTCCCACCTCTGTCATTCCACAGCCCCACATCCAGGCCATGTCAACCCGAGTCATCAACTGTTTTGAGGCTACTTTGGTGCATTTTAGTAATTAAAAAGTTTAAATACAAAGCAATGGGTTCATTAGTACATAATTTACCAATTTAACTTTTTTAAATAACAGACTCAACTCACTCAACCACAACTGCAAGTTCAGCATGTATGTAAAGCATAAAAAATTCAAGAGTATTCAAGTGATTAATTAAATGCACTACATCTCCATTCTAAGGGTCACCCTGGTGAAATGTCTTTAACAAGATCCTTTCTAAGTGGAGTATAGAATATACTGTAACTACTCATAAAATTCTGAATAGTAAGAAAAAAAATGGCTAATATTGGTGTTGGCATTTCTAGGATTTTAACTCTGGCCAACTTACTTGTTAATTTCCTTGAACCTTGGTTCACTTCACTATAAAAGTGAAAAACAAAACAAAACTATTTTACAGGATTTCTGGGAGGGTCAAAATATGTTAAGTATTTTTCACAATATATGGAATTTGCCCGATATATAGTAGCTGCTCAGTAAACTGCTTTCTTGACTTCCTGAGTCATAGAGAACACTGCACAGCAAATGTCTAGTCTGTTTCACGCCACCTCACTCTGCTTTTGTGGAATAGTCAATGCCCTTCATTTTTCTGAAAAATAACAGAACTCTTTAAGAAAATGTTTGGTAGTCAGATAATGAAATGACTTTCTTTTATATTTAATAAATTGCCCAAGGATTCAGTTGCAATTATGCAAAAGAACAACCCTTATCAATGTAAATGTAGACACAGTTAGAAAAATCTCAAAGAGTAAATGGATGCTATTCATAACCCTTCCCACTCTTTATTTTTATTATACATTTTCACCTTACATGCACGTAAGGGAATATCAACGCGATTTTAAGCGTGGTAAAATAGGACAGCGTGTGGCCAGTGTGGCGTTAAGCCAGAAAGAAAGCACTGGTGCACTACACCGGGCTTCTGTTAGAGCAATGATGGGTGTTTTGTTTTTACTAATATTAACAAAATGGCACATGCTTAAACCTCAGCGAGTTCAAAGGTATCCACGTGAAAACAATCCTATGTGAACGACCTGGATCCGCCACGTGAGGGCACTGCAACCTAGACAACACAGTAAAATACCATTTCAAAGAAGAAACGTATTTTTCCGTTACTGAGGAAAACAAAAAAATAGATAAAATTAAAGATGATTTGCTATTAGTAAGTAAAACTAGAGGTTCACAGAGGTGATCTGTTATCCTGCCAGGCCCTCCTGGAGAAAATTACTCTCCCTGGCAGGCTGGCACCATTCTGAATGCCTGCTTCCCAACCTCAAGGGCCCTCAACACAGTCCTGTATTTCTCCACTTAGCTCCATTTCCTACTTTGCAAGGACAATTTCAAATATTCTCCATCCTTCTCTGACCTCCATGCTTCTTCTTTCTTCCCTCCCACCTCAAACCGATGACCTTATTTTCTATGTCTCTGTGGTAAGAGAAAGCATGTCTCACTCCCCACCCCCAAATTGACAAACCTCTCTGTAGTGGGACCTGTCCTTTTTCCTTCTTGCTTCAACAGAAGAAGTTTTCAATCCCTCCATCCATACTCTGGACACATTCTATTCCTCCAAAATACTTCAGAAATCTCTCTCTTCTCTTATCTTTTATATTTCCCACTCTACTGGCCTCTTTCTATCAACATAAACTTGCTTAAGTCTCAGCACTGGCTGGTGTAGCTCCGTGGATTGAGTGCTGGCCTGAAAACCAAAGGGTCGCTGGATCCATTCCCAGCCAAGGCACATGCCTGGATTGTGGGCCAGGTCCCCAGAAGCGGGTGGGTGAGAGACAACCACACATTGATGATTTTCCTCCTCTTTTCCTCCCTCCCTTTGCTTTTAAAAATAAATAAATAAAATCTTTAAAAAAACTTGCTTAAGTCTCTCCTATCTTAGGGAGAGAGAGAATGCCTTCTGGTACACCACAACCCTCCCTACCTACTTTCAGTCCTCTTTTCTCCATCCCTAACCAAACTTCTTAAAAAAGCTGTTTATCTTTTCCTCAGCCTAGTGGTTTTCTTTCTGAAGACAAAACTCTCCATGTTTTGTTACTAAAAATGAAAGGATAATTCGGAGTTCTTCTTTGACTTACATGCTCAGTAGTATTTGACAAGGATGATTCTTCTCCATGTCATTATGTACTTTTGCCTTTGCTTCATTAAGTCCCAATGCCTTGGTTTCCTCATGCCTTATGGGTAATGATTTCTTTACATCTTTTGAAGTGTTGCAGGTCTTTTTTGAAAAGAAGGGCATAGACTATCTCAACCAATCCCCCCACCCCAGCCTCCTCTGTTGCTATATTTAGTAGAATAGAGTTCATCAACAAACACAGCCTCAAGTACCATTCATGCACCCACTGATCTCAAATACTTCTATCCAGGCTAGATGTCTCTTCTGGACTCCACATACCTGCCTGTCCATATGACATCCGCATGTATCTATCTCATTGACACTTCAAAATTATTTAAAAGATTTTGAGTTATAAAACTGAACTAAAAATTATTTCATTCAACCTCTCTGTCCCCCCTTTAAAAAGAACTGCTCCTTTGACACCTCTGTATCTTATAAAGTGTCCAATGATCTAGCCAGGAATCAAGGAGCAATCTGGAATTTCTATCTTCCCCTAAACTTCCACATACAGCTTAGCACCAAGTACTGTCAATTCTACCTGCTGTCTCTGGATTCAGTCAACAGTTTTGCATCCCCACATCACACATGGTCTAGGCACGTGTCAAGGCTAACCTAGATTATTGCAGCTTCCTCCAAGCGGGTTCTTCTGAATCCATGTTTGGATCCCTTCAATCTATTCTGCATACTGATTAGAAGTTATTTCCAGGAGAAAGTTACCCACAACAGCACCTTAGATATATGGGCTGTGTAATCTGGTAGCATCATATACTATTCCTCCAATTACTAATTTTAATGTTGATCATTTCTACTGGAATGTTAACTTAGTAAAAGCAGAAAACACGTCTGCGCTGTTCACCATTATATAGTTGCTATTTCACACAGGGAATGTTTTAGATTTGCCAACTGACAGGTTAGTATAAATCAAAGGGTTAACACATTTTATTAATATTTGGTGTAAAGAAATTAATAGATTAAAAAGGACCTTTTTCCTATACTATATAGTGTTCATCTGCCTTTATATTATCTTATAAAGGCAGATGTAAAATGTTTCCTGTGTGTATATGATGAGGAGAGACCAAGTTCATACTGAAAACGGTTTATATGGCCCTTGACGTGGAGTCTGGACAACAGAAGTGCTGGCATGCCCACCTCTGCAGCATCCTAGGTAGGGTGGAGCAGCGTGAGCTTTAAAGCAATGGACTGTGTGTGGATCAGATGCAGCCTTTACCAAGCACATGGGCTTCAGCAAGTTCTCTAATTCTTTGATGTTCAGTTTTCTTATAGAAAGGCAGATAACAGTATTACTACTTCTCTTAGAGGATATTTTTATGATTATTAATCATTTGTTTATTGAATATAAAATGTAGAGTATTTCTTTGTCATTCTTAAGGAAGGGAAAGATATTGTTTATACTTCTGTTCAGAGACTTTGTAATGATATACAATATCCACAGAAGTTTCAGGGGGGGATTAAAATATTTTATTTATTTATTTTTAGAGAGCGGGGAGGGAAGAAGAAAGAGGGCGACATACATCAATGTGCGAGAGATACATTGATTGGTTGCCTCTTGCAAGCTGCCAACTGGGGACCTGGCCCATAACCCAGGCATGTGCCCTGACTGGGAATCGAACTGACGACCATTTGGTTTGCAGACCGGCACTCAGTCCACTGAGTCACAACAGCCAGGGCTCAGGGGAATTTTTAACTTTAAAAAAACATAAACTAGAGGTAGAAGAGTTTTATGTTAGCAGTTTTTTGAACATAGAAATGGAGAATTCAAAGCAGTGTAGATAGGTCTCTTTCTACACATTGATACCTATTTCTGAGCCAGCAGAAATATTAACTACTTGTTACACATATAGTGTTAACTCTTAGTTTGTTTCATTCTATGATTAACAATGTTCTAACTGTGATAATATATGACACAATTTGAGAACTTAAAGCAGGGGAAATAGATATTACAAGTTGTCCTCACTCCTTTCCAGAGCAATATATAGTTGTTTGCATGGAAAACCATGAAGCTTTACATTTTTACATAGATACTGTGCAATTTTGGGATGAGCTAAAAAGCTCACTCTGTATATAATGAAACAATAAACTGGAACAAATGAAAACCTTTTAAATTCATAGAGACAGGGATTATACTTTTAAACCCCCAGCACATTATACTTGCGGGTATAAAAATTGAATTACTTCTGTTAAATGGAAAAAGCAAAGGTTGGTAATCAGAAGACCTGGTCCGAAGGTTTTAGCTCTGCCACTGATATAAAATATAGCCTTAGAAACTCAGTTAACTCATCTACAAAATGAGAAAGATGAGACTCACCGTATTGGGTTTTGGTCTCTTACAGCTCCAAACTCTTGTGCTATATAAACATTTTGTTTGCCAAGTCAAGCCTCAAGAGAGTGAGGCTTGTACAGAAATATCTGTAGAACTCCTTAAGCAATGTGAGAGTTTTCCTTTGCTAATCTTGCAATAGTGGCTGCCCTGCTACCAATAATAGGTGTCATACCTACCATTTATTGAGTATCTGCTAAGTGCTGGTCGTGGTGCTAGGGACTTCTCATACATTTTATTATTAGTGATATATAAATTACTATTACAATTGCACAGAGAAACTGAGATTCAAAATACTTGGAGTGACTTGGCCCAAGGTCATATCACTAAAAATAAATCTCAGAGCTGGAGTTTGAATCCTGGTTCCCTGATAGCAAAGGCTGTTTTTCATTCTCCCCCCACCCCTGTGTAAATGACAGCCAGTTCTGCATTAGTTATGTGATTTGGAGTGTCTCTTTCATGACTTTAAATTCCATCCATACACTGACATCTCTCAAAGTTCTGTCTCCGGCCCAGCCCATTTCTGAACTGCAGATTTGCATTTCCATCCAACTTCTCAACTCCTCCACGGAATGTGTAAAGGCATCTAAAATATAGCATGTTCAAATCAAAGCTCTAGATTTTACTCACCATTATTGATGCACTGGAAGTCATCCCAAGCTCAGTTATCAGAAACTTCATTTTTCTTTCTTGACCAGACTAAACACTTGGATTCAGCCTTACCTCTGCACATTCCCTGATATCCTACATCCAATTCCTCAATGAAACCTGTCAGCTCTTCTACAAGACACATCTAAATCTGATGACATTTAGCCACCCTCATTGTGTCTCCCATCGTCCAAGCCACCAGCATCTTTTGACTTCATAATGGCAGTAGGCCGCCAATCTATCTTTTTGTTTCTGCACCTTCCCTCCATGCATCCTATTCTCTATGAAGCAGAGTGAACGTTGTAAAATGCGAGGTGGATCATCACATTCTTCTGCTGAAACCCCTCAGTCATCTCCTCCCACCGCATGAGTAAATTTGGCGTCCTCTCCATGGCCTGCAGCTCCAGCCCGACCTCCATGCTCACTGACCTCACCTCCAACTCCCTGCCTTTCCGACTCTGCTGCCGTCACACTGGGCTCCTTGCTGATTCCTGAACATGCCAGTTTCACCTCTGCCTTCATACTTCACTCTCACATTTGCTAGTCCCCTTACATTTACTCTTCCCCTGAGTGTCCACATCTCCCTCACAACCTTTCAATTTTTGTTCAAAGGGTATCTTTTCGGAGAAAACTTCTCTGACCATATGATCTAAAACAAGACCTTGCCACTCCTCTTCTTATACTGCTTTATTTTGCTTAATAGCACTGATCACTAAGTGACATATGATTTATTTTTGTTATGTTTCTCTTCTCAGATACACACATGCACATCGATGTCACTACATGAGAGCGGGGCTTTGTTTTGTTTAATGCTGCACCCCAGGGCTTTAGAAGAACATATGCACGTAGTAGGTACTCAGTAAATATTTGCAAATCAACATATAAATGAATAATGAGTGCAAAATGGAAAAGAGTGTGCATACTAAGTTTAAATCACAAAAACCAACATGAAACATTTAAAGCTCTGATTAGAAATTTAAGGACAATAGATAATTTTATACTTTTTATATCTAAGAAATATAATAATATTTTATGTAACTATCAAAACAAGATACTAGGCACAGCAAAAGCATTTTCAGTTTTCAAGATACACCCTGCCAAAAATATAGTAAGCATATCTTATTCTGCCAAAATCAAGAACCAAAGTTAATTTGATATACATCAAGTACTAATGAAAACAGTCCTTTATAAAACACGTTGGAATTTTCATTTTGAATAGAGGTATGAGTCTAGGCTCAAAATACAAATTTCTTTATTGTGAATGGTTATTTTCTGGTTTATCAACTAATGATAATAAATAGATAATGATCTCTTAACTTGTCCAAACCCACTGTGACTACCCTTGAGCATTTTTAACTTACAGCAAAGGGCACTGTGCTTAAAGGCAGAAAACCAAGATTTGAGCATAAGGTTTGCATTGTGAGAAAGAAGACCAAACCATTGGGAAAATCTCTTGCAAACTGTACAGTATTATGTATATCAAAGTTTACTAGGATCTTTTATCAAGCGCACCACCATCACCAAAAGAATGAAAAATTTATCTATTTTAGACTACCCACCTTTTCTTTTCTTATATCTCTATTCCAATGTGAGATAATCTGAAATATAATATTTTAATTCAGGTAAATAGAGATCTTTTAAAAATCTACCTTTTCTACATTGGAAGATATCTGTGGCTATAAGCCAATTGGTAAGCTTCTGGGGGAGTCAGTTGTCGGGCAAATATGAATAGGTCCACCCGGCTGCCTTCACATTTCAATCTGCATCACTGTAGGCCTTCTGACAGCATGGTCCCTCGGCAGTTTTCCTCGGAGCAAGTGCACACCCTCAAACTCAAGTTGTATCTTGATTCCTAGAGCACCCCCACCATAAACTCTGTCCTCAGTGCCCAGATGCTCTGATCAGAACTTTTAAAACTGCCCTCCTCTTCTACCACTGGGGATTTCCCTTTTTAGGAGGACTAAAATTAATATTCTTAGGTTCCCTAATGTCCCAAGAGTTGTTGGAGTGCAGATTATAGCTTTCATGATATTCTCAAAGATCTCCTTGCAATATTTTTAAAACAACAATCTGCCTTTTTCTTTAATATTGGGTTTTCTTAATTCCATCTCGTCATTCAGATTCAGGACAAAATAGATTTTTCTGACCTATTTAAACCTTCCATTTTGCATCTGATTCTCTAACTTCTGATTCACTAGTCACTCATTTATTCAACACGTACTCTACCAGTGTCTACTCTGAACAAAACATTAGACTAAGTCTGTGTTTTCACACGATCGCATGTAAAAATAATGTTGACATAGGGGGTATATAATTACTTGTAAAATGTATAAATAATTAATGAAAAGATTTATTCAGTGCACACATTATAAATACTTGAAACCTAATTAACAGAGCATAATTTATAATTCAGGAGACCTAAATCTACATCTCAACTTAATTAGTCATTCCTGATGCTAAGTCAAAGACTTTTTTTTCTCCCTGTACAAGTAGGCTCTCCTACTTAAAAAACAATAAGGAAACACATTGCTTTAGATAATTCAGAAGACATTATTACATCTTAAAATGTAAAAAATAATCAGATTAAAATAGGTTGATGTCTATACAAAACTTTGATGTGGAGGGAGGGGAATGAACTAAAGGTTAGAAGGAGACTAAATTCCAGAGTGCCAGGCTTCTGAAAAAATCACTTACCAGAATACTAGGCAAGTCTGGGGACATAATTAACAGCCCCCCCATACAGCACTGAAGTGAATTTCTGTGTACTAAGCTTAACCCACCTCCTGAATTTTGCACCTCAATCTGATTCAAGTATTTTCTGGGCCCGCTAGGGGCAGTGAGTTTTACACTGACAGCCTTAAAGCCCGATCCTGGGATGACCATGTCATGGCATCCCAGGCAACGACTGTTCTAAAGAAGATACAACACTAGAAGTTGTTTTATCTGAGATTTTGCTTAAATTTCAGTTTCCCTTTCAGCAAACTTACCTCTGGTAGCTGATGCACATCAGTCCTCATCCCAAAGCTTCTGTGTTCTTCCTGTCAATGCCCCTGCCTGGCACTGCCCCAGGCTTCCAAACCTTTGCTTCCTCAGTTTTTCCAGGGCTGCCTGTCAGACAGACCACAGTCCCTGCCTGGAATAACACCTATCATCATAACTACTCTGTGTAACCACCAGGAGTAAATCAAATTATCATTTGCCACCAAGGTGGCATCAGTCCTATTTCTAGGAATTAGTAACTGCTCCAAGATGGAGAATGAAAAAATAAAGTGAGAATATAAATGGGTAGAAAGGTATTAAACCTTTGGAGAGAGATAATTGTAGCAGGACTTGTGACTTGAAATAGAACATAGGAACAACTGAAAAAATAGGAAAGAAGGAAGGAAAAGAAAATAGAAAATTATTGGGAATAATCTTGGAAATAGAATTTGGAGAAATATTTGAAAAGCTACTGTGTACACAGTCACAATTGTAAACATTTACTAATTCAAAGCCTTCAAATGCTAAAATGAGAAACAGAAAGTAGTAAAATTCAGTCTAAAAAACTGTGTAATTCAGATTATGTAAATATTTTCCAAACATAGAAGCAGTAAAGAGTATCAGCTTATGAAGTTTACCCATTACATAACATTGTAAAATTTGAAGAGGAAGACTTGTAATAGCAGAACCTCATAATATGGTCAAAATTCATAAAGAAGACTTGGATGTAGCAAGCAATTCAGAAGAGAGCAGCGGAGGAAAGAAAGAAGTAGTGAGCTAGGAAGAGGAGAGACACTTGGAGGATGAGGAAAACTGTCTCACTTACCCATGATCCTATTTTGCAGTATGCTAACTGTTGATAAGAAGAAAGAAAAAGAGTACATGGCATTGCCAACCAACCACACATATTACAGAAAAAACTCCCAGTTCAATAATCCAGTCAAAGAGCAAAATCACATTAAGTGACTATATGAAAAAAAAAGGATATGAATGTACCAAAATCTTAATAGCTAATTTTCTAAGAGGATTGAAGGGAGTTAAAATGTACAGGGCAGAGGTGGCACTGAACCGCGAGATGGCTTTCCCTTTATTCAATACTATGAACGTCTGAAAAAGAAGAAGCACAGCACGTAAAATAGGATTTAGAATACACATCAAAGACATTTCAAGAGAAAGGTGAAACCGTTATTTAAAAATATAGCCCTATAAAATACAGTGGTAACATACTAATTACCAACATATGACATGATAATAGGTGTTTTTTTTCTTTCTGGGCACTAAAAAATTCTCCTAAATTTGGTGACAAAAGGGATTTAAAGAAGAAAATAAAGAAAATGTGTAGTCAATGCCATCGAAATTCTTAGCATCTTGTAAAATTCTGGTAGCAAAAACTCATCAAGTTTTGATACCAGTATTTTAAAACTGTAATTATAATTCATGAAAAGCATAAACTGAAGCTGTGATTACTTGTTTAGTTAAAAATATTTCACAAGAACTTCAGGGTTTTCCAAGTGTGTTTTTGGATCCAACTCTTTTTGGGGGGCACTTGCAATTTATCTGCTGGGGAGAGCCATGGAAAGGGCAAAGTCTATGGGTGAAGGTAAAAACCTGCTGAAAATCCAAGTATTTTATATAGAGCTCATGGTCTTGAAGAATCATTTAGATACTACTCATGGCAATATAAAACAGACATATGAAAAATTTACTCCCTTTTTCACTTTTTGCTTCACCATGCTGCGAGGGGACGGACCTTCCTCAGTCCCCGCTCTGCAGGATGCCTCTTTCGTTCTCTGCCTGCCCTGCAAGTGCAGGTTCAAAGTGCCGAGTGCTTCCACAGCACTTCTAAGATAGGGGGTTATCCCATGGTCAGGCACCCCCAGCACCCTACTGCTCCCTGTGACAGAGAGGGGGAGGCACAACATTCTTTACCAGCCATCCCTGGGAATAGCCTGGAACCAATTAGTAAGTGGGGGAAGTACAGGCAACTTAACTAAGAACTCACTTTCTTATTGATATAGTACGGGTCCAGGTCCTCCAGCGGCTCTGACACCATCTCTGGAGGGATGTCTCCATAAATAAATGGAAGGGATTTTCCTGCTTCCAGGTCACTATTTGGCTTTGGACCATTTTCATCATCCTCATCCTTGCGCTCTTGTTTGGGTCTTTTAGCTTTCTCTTCTGCAATGCGCTGTTCAATAGCAGCAAGGGATTCCCTGGTAAAGAAGCGGAAGCTGTCAGGTCCTGGCGGTACCAGCACTGACTGTGCCATCTTTTCATCCTGCTTTAATCACTGTTTAGCTCCTTGCATAAGAAAGTACTATGGAGGCAAGAGACAGAGAGAAAAAGAGAGAATAAAAAAGCAATGGTCATTAGGAAAAAAGGTGACTGTGGCAATTGCATGACATCAACATAAAATATATAAACCAAGCTATCTGTAACAATACCTCAGCAAGAAGGCTGTATTTGGCATGCAGGGAATTCTCATGCATGCATTCACTTGCTTGCATGGAGATCTATCTTACATATTCAGTAGATGCCTATGAGGTAGTCTCATCTCCCACTCCCAAAATGTTTTAAGTGGAAGTATCCAATTTAGACCTCGGAAAAAGAGGATATTGGTTTGTGCTTGTTGTTTCACTTGTGTGAATATTTTGGCAGCCATCTTTTTTAACATCCTTTCTGAAAAAATATCGGAGATCCAAACAAGAGATGAATCATCACCCAAAATTGTAGAACCTGGGCTGCGCAGGAATCTTGCACGTATCTCTCTATTTTTTTCCCTATGTTTCCTTTGGTCTACTTTTCCACCCTTAGGAGCTTATTTAAAATTAACGCACCTGGTAAAAAGCTCTGGAAATCCTGACATACCAGGAGACATCAGTGGATACTGCTTGAAAACGAGGGAGCAAGAAGGAGCAGGGGATGCCCGGTTGTGTTTGGAACTGCTCGGAAGCTGCACAGGAAGGGATCCAGCTCCTGCCAAACTGGGCAGGAAGTCACCCACGTCAGAGGTCTGGAGCTTGGACCCCCTGGTTTAGGAACCTGCTGCTAGCTAGTGTAATTGCTTCTTAAATTAACACATTTGCAGTGCCTTAAAAATACTGTGGAGATAGCCCATTTTCTCAAATAGTGCCTATTTCATAAAATCCACAGCTTTGGACTTGAAAAAATTATCAGTTGGACATAGTTCATCCTTCAGGCACACTCCTATTATGTTGGTCTTTGCAATAACATAAATGAAGTTTTACTCTATTCCAATCACATTTTACTGGATTGTATCTATAACTCAACAGAGCATGCCAATCACTCCAAATGTTATCTCTGAATCGATGGCAGGAGTTTCTATGCTTTTAAAAATGTACAACCGAAATCTTGACTCTGGAATGCCATCTGTATCCAACCACTTATCTGTATTCCTTCATTTCAAAATGCCTATCCATTTTAACCCCCACTCTACAGGAATGAGAATTGCTATTTAATTATATGAAGTACCTTTACTAAGCGTAAAATTCATCAATATCTAGATGATTTTTGTAACATGACAGATCAAACAGGGAAATCTAAAATCACATAAGCCACTGTAACATCTCCACATTTGTTTTGCAATAGACTAGGTAGGACCTTTCAGCCACCAGCCAGCAGACTGCCTTCAGTACCACAGTGCCTGCAAACATCCTTCACTTTCCTCACCCAGCCCCAGAGGCCCTTTTGCCTGGAGACAGGCCTGGCAGTTTCCTCCCTGGGGTGTGCAAGAGAGAACTGCCATGCTTGGATGTTCTAATAAAAGAGACATGCTAAAACATGCAGCCAGCAGTTTCAAAATGAAAGTGGTCCTCTGCAGATTCCCCCAAAGATCCTACTGTAAAGGTATAGAAGCATCACAGAGAATAAGCACAATAAGAATATGAAAACATTACCACTGCAGAATCTTTTATACTCAGATTTTGGGATTGATAAGCTGGCACCAAGAAGACTGCAGCTAAAATTCCATCATGCTTTTTTTTCTTTTTTTCATTTTTTTTTTTTTTTAAATTCTCCTTCAAAGACCACACCTAACTTCCTGTGAAAGGATTCTGGTAGCTGAAGTAGGAAGAGGCATTTCCGGTGCAGGGACTACAAAATGACATTCTTATAACTACCACCAGAGGGCGGGGAGCTGTAAAGAGAACCCTCCCACAGTGTACATGTAAACCTGTGGTTAAAGCAGCCTAAAGCTTTCAATAATGGAACTCTGATCTTGCTGATTTCACTTCCTTAACTAATAATTCTCCTGCTCGTGCTTTTTATTTGCTAATCCAGAAGTCATTTATTCAATACAAGCAATTCAAATTAAAAGTGAGAAGAAAGTAAATAACAAAGGGATAAAAATAAAAACTCATAAAACAGCAATTATATTAATGAAAGTCTTACATACAGTGATTTAACACTAGGCTCAGCCCCAGAGTATCTAAAATCCAACAAACTGCTTTGCTAATTCAACAAAGAGATGGCCTTTGTGTTATGCAAGTTAACTTTCTCTGGATGTAAAATTAATCTAATGAGGCACCAATTCTATTTTATCTCTGATTTAAGTGACTGAAAAGTAACCAGAAAAAAAAAACAAACAAACAGAAATGTCAGTGGGATCCTAAATGCTAATCCTTCAACTAATAGCTAAGATTTGAGGGTTTACTATGTGCCAGTCATTGCCTAGGCTAAGATGTCTGCATGTGCTATATCTTCTCATTCTCCCCACAACCCTGTCAGATAAACACTTTTGTGGTCCTTATTTGAAAACTGAAGAAAGCAAGCATACCAAGGTTAGGTTTCCTAACCTAGCCAAATGAGGTCATACAGGCAGAACTCAGACTCAGAGTCTGACACTGAAAATCTGTGAACTTCAGTCTTAAAAAGAAACACCTGCCATGGAAACAAAGTCTAAAATACAGATTAAATAAAAATCAAATGGTGGTACCAATTATAGTCAGAAAAAGTCATAATTATTAAATTGGTGGGTGTTGTTTGCCTATTTTCTAGCTTTCCCTCTTTCATTAAAAATATATTTGTTGGAAATGAGCAAGGGGAAGATATAGCCAAAAAGAAGTTTTTAGTCACTATAGCAAGTTTCTTTTGGTTATAAGAGACAAAAGAATAATTCAAACTGACCTAAGGGAAGGAAAGAAAGAAGAAAGAAGGAAGGAAGGAAGGAAGGAAGGAAGGAAGGAAGGAAGGAAGGAAGGAAGGAAGGGAGGGTATTCATTGTTTCAGGGTTATTGTCTACAGAAACCTTTAAGCTTAGGATGATTCAGGAGCTCAGCTGATGTTACCTGCACCTCGTTATCCTCTGGCTCTGATTTCTATGGTGATAGCCTTTCTAGAGATTTGTTCCTCATTATAGTAAGATGCTGTAGCAGCTCCAGCCTCTCAACCTCCCAGATTTAAATTCAAAAGGAAAAAAAAAACTCAGAAAAACTCATGTTGTATCTCACTGACTCCAACTGAGACACATTCTCATCCCTGCAGTCATCACTCTGTCCAGGGCAATGCCATGTTCTCTGCTATGAGTGGCTTTCCCTAAGCTGAATGTCCCACCTTTGGAATTGGGAGGAAACCTCACTTGAAAAGTGGACAATCGGGTTGTGGTGGTGCTACAAAAACACTTGTCTCAAGCAGAACTACTAGAATAAGGGGCACTGATACTGGTCAACAAAAACAAGTGCGCCTTCCAGCCTCATTCACATGTCTATTACATTTTCAGTGACTTGTACTGACAGAGTAACATTATGACATCAGGGTATATGTATGTACATACTTCTTTTATCTAGTTTCACCATTTTCATTAATATTCCACACTTAGAACTTAGAAATCAGGCAAGATATTTAGAAGATTCCTTCCCCAAAGGAAATTGCCTTATTGTAATAAAATATTTCACAAATCTCTATGGTGAGCATTAGCTTCATTTGTTAAATAAATATATGGCTATTCTGGCCTCTCTTTACAGACATGTTCAAACAATAGGCTAACTTGTTATACAAAAGATTCTGTTTCAAAAAATAAACTAAGGACTTCAAAATTTATTAAGTGATATGTCAGATATATTTTTGAAGGAGAGTAAGCATAATAATAACATAGTGCTAACTTTTAGTTGGGCACTATTTTAAAAATTATAAAACCATTTCTTGCAATAACCTGATAAAGTAGATACTGTGAGTATCCCCATTTGAAACAAGAGGAAACCAAGGCACCAAAAAGTTAAATAGCTTACAACATGCATAAGTTCTCACAGCTGGAAGTGAGTGGTAGAGTCAGAATTTGAACCCATGCTCTTTGGTTATGGAATCCATATTTCTAACCATAATGCAATGCTTCTCAGCCCTTTTTCCAGTATCATTGACTCTCAGAAACACACCTTGATAATACATTAGTTGTAGGGTCACCTCTTTCTCTCCCATTGATCCTAGCCAGTTATTGTGGCTTAGGATATGTAAGAGGGTGA
>VMDR010023598.1:0-15498 GCA_007922815.1 Macrotus californicus | reverse complement strand
AGACCTACTGATACATTTATTTGGCATTCATCATAGGTACATCCAAAAGGAAGAATTTCTTGTCTTAAATATTCTATTAGAATTTATGTGGCAATTTGTATGGTGACCTATCAGTATATGAATTGTACTCTGCTCGACAGCTTTTTAGTAGATACTAGTTTTATATTTGTAAATCAAGCAATATATGTCAACAAGGCAAGAAATTACCTTCATTATTCTCCATTGGTTGGTATATGCTCCATAATATTCTGCTCAGCCTTTGGCCAGGGTCAAGTTTGGGACTGGACAATGTGTGTCTGCTTATAGGATGTGCTGGACTTGAGATGTTGAAACTGAGCTTGTTTCCAGAATGTTGCTGCTTCCACTGCCTTTCACACATCCATACAGCATAGCTGGAGTTGTGCAGATCAGGCTTAGGGGGTTCAGGGAGGATTGTGAAAAAATGTTCTTATTCGCCGCCTTCTTCTCTGATCCATTAAGTCAGGGCTAGAAACTTGCATTTTGTTATGGAGATGCCAGTTTCTACAGAGGGTTGACTCTGATGGGTGTATCAGTAAGCAGCATAAAACAATTTGAAAGAAATCTGGCTTTTTTCCTCTATTACAGGCTTCTTTTGGCTAAGAAATGAAATTTTTATTTATACTAATAGCAGCTCATTGAATTTCCTCAGGCAGGTGTAAATTTTAAAATGTTCTTTTGCATCAGGATGTTGCATTAATGTGTGAATTAGTGTTTTAGCTCAATTAGTCTATTTTTAGAAATATTACTTTAAAATTCATCTTTTAGGCTTAGTTTTCATATCATCCAAATATTCAGGGAGAAAATATTGAGTGGTATTCCTCATTTAATGGATAATCACAAATTGGAATTGTTAGTGAAAATGCATTATTAAATGTAGTCTTAAATTACTTTTAAAATGTGCAGGACCAGAGGACTAAAGATATAAATAGCTTTGATTATGGGCCAAATTCTGCATAATTTTATTGTTTTGTAACTTGATATCTTGAAGGGGAAAAATTTTAAGTTCAATGGACCAGGCCCAAAATAATGAGGCTGTTATTTTTTTTTTAACAAGCATTTAAGATCTTAAATGTTTACCCAAGCATTATTTTTATTCTAAAAAGCCATCTTTAGTTTATTTAATAATGTTTGCTCAAATATGTTTGGAGGTGTTTCATAATAGTCATTTTCAAATCACATCCAAAAATGAGTCCAATACTGTATCATTTTTTAAACAAAAGAGTATTAATCAGCGCATTCAAACTTCTTATTCATAGATTCAGCACTGAATGCATTTTATTCTCCCAAATCAAGTCTTCTCTTTAAAAGCAAAGAATACAGACTTCCCATTTGAAAATACTCAAATGAATGTGCTACCAGCTTTTGGAGTCCAAATATTTGGGACAGTGGCAGGAGTTTTGCAGGATAGCATTGCCTTGGAAGGGGGCAGTGTAGACTTGGGTGGAAAACATTTGATGAGCTTGTTAAAATCTGTCATGTGACTCTGAAGTCACATGTTCTTAGAATTTTATATGAATATTTTTTTATGCCAAGTTTGTTGATTTTAGTGGACTATTTCATGCCTCCCTAAAATTCCAGTTTTTAGACTGGAAGGGGTCAATGTGGCACTCACCTCTGTTTACTTGCATTAGCTCTTGTCTTTGTTTTTGAAGTAATTTTATGTACTTAGGGACAGAGGTGACATATATTTATGCACGCATCTTAGGAAGGAGATTGTGGCATCAAAAGGCACAATCAGTATGAACAATTAAGCCTGTCACTATGCACATAAAGGTACTAAGTGCTAATAAGATGAATAAAGTTGGGAATTTGGATATTGTGCTGCAGTCACATCATGACCCTGTTTACACAAGTTTGTTGGGTTCATGGAAGAGGAAGAGAGGGATTACACACCATTTTACTTGGGTCTCTAGGTTGTAAGTGACAGAAAACTGAGTTGGAGCTGGATTAAACCAAAAGGCTGTCTTCTTGGCTAATGTGGCAGCATGGTCCAGGAATACTGCTTTTTAATCATATCTCAAAGAAGATGGTCAGAAAGTGGTTTATATCTATTGGTTTTGCTTTCCTTCTCAGACTTCATGTGGAAAAAGATGTATTCTACATGCTTCAAGGTTCAAGTTCATCTGGGAAGAATCTTTGCATCTGCCCCCAAAGTCTCAGTAAAAGTCTCATCGGATTTAATTGGGTCATGTGCTTGTCTCCAGTCCCTTTGAGAAAAATGAGATGAGCCAATTGGTTTAGACCAATTAGGACATATCTTTGGAATTTGAGGTGGCTTAATCCTGCCCAAATACTTGGGTTGAGAGTAGATTTATGATGGTTTCCCAAGGTCAATTTGGAGTATGGATGCTGGCTGGTAGAAATAACAGATGTCCCCCGCAAACATGAGCATCTGTTACATTTCTGTTTTTTTCCCAGGTTGTCTGCTAGTGCTTTCCATACATTACTTTATGTAGCACATGAAGTGTTTTTCTTTTGGTGATTCCATCTCACTTGTAGGCTCGCCCTGCAGTGTGTGCACACTCATGTGTGTGTGTGTGTGTGTGTGTGCATGAAGTGGGAAAGGTAAAAGGCTGTTACTTCTTGGGATGACCTGGATAAGGAGCTCCCAACCTTAGTTAAGTTGATTCTTGGTTGTGTTTTCCAGTGGAAAAAATTGCTTTATAATATGATTGTATGAATTAATGACCTGGATTAAAGAAAGAAATGAAGCTAAGTAATACATGATACAGGTAAAACTAGATAGATAGCTTTTATCTTCTATAGCCATCTCTTCCCATCAACTGCAGAAAATGGGTGACACTATTTTCAGACTGTGTGTATGTAATATACTATTCAAATGTGAGTGAAAACAGTTATTTTGTATCCTACCTACTGTCTAGCATAGAGCCAGGCACCAAATCGAATAATTGTTGACCAATGTTTCAAAAAGTGTAGATATCTAATTTTCTGATTCATAAGCCACATGAGGTTTCTCTGACTTCAGGCTGCTATTTAACAGGTCTGAGTGGAGATGTGGAGGGTACAGAGAAGAAGGTCTCCTGTGGAGTTATGGTTTTTTGTGGCTGAGTGAGGCATGGCAGAAGAGAGAGACACCCGGTTACTGAGCAAAGCCCCTTTTTCTTGTAGTCCTGACCTTGAAAAACCTACATCTTCCCACTCCTTCATGTCAATCTCCGTAGGACAGTGAGAAGAAAGTGAAATGGATGTGGCTTTGTCCCAATGTCTATACAGAATTAACCAACAGGTAATATTTTAGTAAATACGTATGGTGTCAGGTCAGTACTGGAAGTATTGCAGGAACACTTTGCAAAGCATGTAATTGCCTGGTTAGACAATGACATACCTACATACTGCTGTACACCTAATATGTACACTTACGTCGGAGCTAAACTGTGATTGAAAAGCTAAAAAAAGTGCTAATAAGCAGCAGTCACTTAGATAAATTAAATCTATTTAGTTTTTAACACCTGCTTAAAAGAAAAGAATTAACCAACAGGATAATTAAACAGGTCAAGGGATAGTTATATTTGTTTGATCCAAAAAATCTATTCTATTGAAAACTATTAGAAAACTTTATGATTATATCATGTGATATCTGCTGATAAGCTCCATGCTACAGAAATGAGTGTTTTCACATTTCTACAGTTTTTCAGAAAGTTGCGTGACCCTGAGATTATTCTTGTGATACCTGTGCTGTGGCTGTGATATGGCTTCTGCGAAAACAAACTCCCCAATCCCTGAACACACATTTGGTCCCAGAGGTAGTCTCTGAGAGGGGTGAAGTTTGCTTTCAGGGCTATAAACCGGTCAAAATTCACAAAAAGGAAGATTTAAATTTCTACTTTGGGAAAGGGGTTGTTAAAACTGGCTTTTAAAGTGATGAAGCTGCAATTTGGTATTCTGAATGCATTCTCTGTTATCCCCTGCCTCCCTCCACTCCCTCTGTTTGAGCACTTGCATTTAGAAACTGGTAGAACTGTTGTCTACATTAACATTGCCTCCTTTCTCCATTGATTTTTGTTGTGAATAGGCTTCCTTGAATTCATGGTCATCTGCATCTTTAGGGTTCCCCTAAGGGATATTGGATTTCCTGCTACGAGGACTAATCAGAACCATTAATCAGCCACGAAAATAAGCACTGGCCTATAAACCAAAGGCATGAAAGAAATCAGGGCTGGCTTATTGGAAATTAGGCAGTAGGTATAAAAGAAATACATTTATTTATGAATACTGTGTAGATCCATAAGGGACTAAAAAAAGATTTTTTCTTTCTTTTTTAGATTGAATTTATTGGGGTGACGTTGGTCAATAAAACCATACAGATTTCAAATGTACAACTCTATAACACATCATCTGCACCATGCACGCATCACCCAAAGTCAAGTCTCTTTCCCCTACCATTTATCCCCCCTTGCCCTCTTCCACCCCCTACCATCCTCCATCTCCCTGTTAATCACCACACTGCTGTCTGTGTCTATGAGTTTTTTTTGCTTAATCCCTTCACCTTTTTAGCACAGGTCCCAAATCCCCCTCCCCTCTGGCAGCTGCCAGTCTGTTCTCTATATCTATGAGTGTTCCTATGTTGTTTGTTCATTTATTTTGTTCATTAGATTCCACATATAAGTGAAAACATATGGTGTTTGTCTTTCTCTGACTGGCTTATTTCACTTAGCATAATACTTTCCAGGTCCATTCGTGTTGTCATAAAACATAAGGTTTTCCTCATTTTTATGGCTGGGTAGTATTCCGCTGTGTTAATGTACCACAGCTTTTTTATCCACTCATCTACTGATGGGTACTTGGGCTGCTTCCAAATTTTGGCTATTGTAAATAATGCTGCAATAAACAAAGAAGTGTGTATATTCTTTTGAATTCATGTTTTGGGTTTCTTCGGATATATTCTCAGAATTGGAATCACTGGGCCATAAAGCAGTTCCATTTTTAACTTTTTGAGTTAACTCCATACTCTTTTCCACAGTGGCTGCACCAATCTGCATTCCCACCAACAGTGCATGCGGGCTCCCTTTTCTCCACATCCTCTCCAACACTTGTTTGTTGATTTATTGATGATAGCCATTACAACAGGTGTGAGGTGATATCTCATTGGTTTTAATTTGCATTTCTCTGATTAGTGATGGTGAACATCTTTTTATATGCATATTGGCCATCTGTATGTCTTCTTTGGAGGAATGTTTATTCAGGTCCTTTGCCCATTTTTAAATTGGATTGTTTTCTTAGTGTTGAGTTATGTAAGTTCTTTATAAATTTTGGAAATTAAACTCTTATCAGATGTATTATTGACAAATATATTCTCCCATTCATTGGGTTGTCTTTTTATTTGTTGATGATTTCCTTTACTTTGTAAAAGCATTTTAGTTTGATGTAGTCCCATTTTAAAATTTTTCTTTTGTTTTCTTTGCCTGAGGAGATATATAAAAAAAATATTGCTATGAGAAATATCTGAGATTATGTTTTCTTCTAGCATTTTTATGGTTTTGTGACTTACATTTAAGTCTTTTATCCATTTTGAGTTTATTGTTGTGCATGGTATAAGAAGGTGGAAGCAGCAAGAGAAAAGCAGTTAATTACCTATGGGGGAGTCCCCACAAGACTGCCAGCTGATTTTTCAAAAGAAACTTTGCAGGCTAGAAGGGATTGGCAAGAAATAGTCAAAGCGTGAAAAGCAGGGACCTACAGCCAAGATTGCTCTACCCAGCTAAGCTATCATTTAGAATCAAAGGGCAGATAGAGAGCTTCTCAGATAAGAAATAACTAAAAGAGTTCGTCATCACTAAACCATTACTGTATGAAATGTTAAAGGGACTTATTTAAGAAAAAGAAGATCAAAACTATGAACAATAAAATGGCAATAACACATACCTAGCTACAAAAACTATAGATCTATAGAGTTAGATATATAAATATTTATAGACTTCATTTTGTTCTAACATCCATAGATACTTTTTGACTCCTCATTTTGGAAGAAGACAGTATAAACACTTCCAAGCTTCCCTTCAGCTTTCCTTTACACTCCACCTTTTACCCTTGCTGGTAATACTTACATTGCATTTTGATATCATAATTAGGTCTATCATAATCATAATTGCCTTGACTCTAGATTGATTTGAAAAGGAATAAATTTTACCATGTAAATATCGCTCCTTGAAAAGCTACAGTGATAAACTATTAGTCTATATCATTGTTTTTCTAATTCTCCATCTCATTGGGTATTCTATCCACTTCCCCCTTATCCAGAAACCACCCTCCCAGGACCTTTGCCCTCTCCTTTCTAACCTAGACTGATGGCTTCCCTGGCATGCCACTTTCCCCTATGTTAGGACCCCCTTCACTGCTTTCTGTATTGCTTCTACTATTTCCTGTATTTTTTGATTGCTCATTCTCAGTCACATCCTCATTTTCCTGGAGTATATCTTCAAATATCCTTCTACTAAATCAGCTCTGTGAAGTATCCCACTTACTCTACTCTTCAGGATAAACACATTCACCTCTGCTGCAGATGACATCAATAACCTAGTAACCCTTCAGATCACTCAGCGCTCTCGGTGAGCTCCAGGTACCTTTCAAGTGTTGGGATCTGCACCTGGGCCTGAGGACATTTTCCCTGGATACTGAGAAAATACAGAAAGCCATGCTGGCCATGACCAGTAATCTGGGAGTATAAGAAAATGCTAAGGAATCAACACTTGCTGGGAACACACCTAAGCAATCCCTTTCAGGACTGTGTAAATAACCCAGCTCCCTTGTCTTTCAATGCAGAAATTCTGAGATGCGTGCTTGGTCCCATTTATCAGAGTTTCCCTGTGTGATTAAGCTACAGTTGCCCACAGTGAAAACTGGTTGAGTAGTTAGCTCTCCCTATTAACCACATGCCTTCCCTGTTTTACTTCCCTCACTTTCCTACCAGTATTCCTTACACTTCCCACTTAAACTTCTTATACTCAAATTTATGTCTGAGGACCTGCTTCAGGGAAAACCCAAACTAAGTCACAGACTAGCAATTTTAAGTTTCTATTTTGTGATACTTACTACACTATTTAATCTCCACAACAGCCCTCTGAGAAAAATTATTGTAGATATTAAAATAATATAGTATATTATTTAATTATAGATAGGGAGGTGGAGGTCAGCAGGTCAATAGCATGCAAAGCACAGATTCTAACTCATTCCATCTGAGGCCAAAGCCTAAGTTCTGTTCACTGTGCCATGAGGCTCTGTTCATAGGCTGGGGGAATGTGAGCATCTCCAGGTACCCTCTACTTGTCCCTGAAGAAAGCTCTACACTCTCTACTTGTCCCTGAAAAAAGCTCTAAAACCCTAAATCATACAAACATGAAAACCTTTTTATTTTAATCGAGGCAAATACAAATAAGTGGAAGCATGTACCATGTTCATGAATAGGAATAATTAACATTATCAAAATGCCAGTACTGCCCAAAGCAATCTATAGATTCAGTACAATTCTTATGAAAACACCAATGGCATATCTCACAGAAGTAGAACAAATACTATTCCAACAATTTATATGGAACCACAAAAGACCCAAATAGCCTCAGCAATCTTAAGAAAGAAGAACAAAGTTGGAGGTATCATGCTACCTGATATCAGACTATACCGCAAGGCCACAGTAATCAAAATAGCATGGTGTTGGCATAAAAACAGACATATAGATCAATGTAACAGAATAGAGAGCCAAGAAATGAGCCCATGCTTTTACGGTCAATTAATATTTGACACAGGAGGCAAGAACATACAATGGTAAAGACAGTCTATTCAATAAATGGTGTTGGGGAAATTGGACAGATACCTGCAAAAAAATGAAAACAGACCACCTTCTTTTTTATTTATTTTTTAAATTATATTTTATTATATTGTTACAGTTGTCCCAATTTTTCCCTTTGCCTCCCCACTCAGTATTCCCTACTCCTTCAGTCAATCCCCTCACCTTTGTCCATGTCCAGGGGTCATGCGTGTAAGTTCTTTGTCTACTCCATTTCCTATACTGTACTTTACATCCCCATGGCTATTCTGTGACTACCAACTTGCGTCTCTTAATGCCCTCACCTCTTCACAACCCCCCACCCCTCTGGGAACCATCAAAAACACTGTCTATCTGTGATGCTGTCTTTGTCCTTCCTGTTTGCTTGGTTTTGTTTTTTATTCAACAGATAGATCTAGATCTAGATCGATGGATATAGAGTAGACCCTTGAGGTTACATGAGAAGAAGAATGACTGGAAAACAAAAAGCAGGAACTTGCCAACAAACCCAATTTTTAAGCCATTGTTTTACTTTTGGAGTTTTGGTATCAGGTATAGTTGAATAGTTTTTAGTTGCTTTTTAAGAGTAATGCACAACCAATATGTCTAGTTAAGTGAATAAAGGTAAATTCACAGAGCAAATTTTCATGAATAATTCCCTAAGTCTCTGATATTAATGCTTCCACACATGAGGAAAATGGATCTAGTTTTGATTATGTTTGTGAGAGTATGTGTGCACGTGTGTACATATATGTGTGCATGACTGTACAGGTGTGTACATCTTTTTCTTCCTCATGCTACCATAGCACTTTTCTGTCCCATGAACAGTATCACTGATTTTCTGGGTTGTCCCTCATCTCCCTTCCCCTGTGTCATAGCCACCTGGAAATTCAACAGCATGTCTTCTTTTCCTTGTAGCCTGAGCTCTGAGCATAACTCCGGGGATGACAGGGGTCAACATACCTTTTTGAATAAATAAAAAATATATTTTCCTTAGTCTATGTATTGTCATTTACACCTCTCCTCTATTAACCCAATATGTCCTATTTTATCCACTCCAATTTATTTATAAACAAAATCCTTTTTTACTTCCCCGCAGGGCTTGCTTTCTAACTCGCTTTTGCTGTTTTGCATCTCCTCTTCCCAGAACTCTCACCCCCTCCCAGCCCGGGCCAATTCTCAGGGATTTACACCCTTCCTCCCTTCACTTCCGGTCTGTCTCCAGTGTCTCTTTTGCTTCCTGCTGATTTCCTCTGCCTGTGATAGATTACACTAGTGCTCGTTTCTTGTGATTGTTGGGGCTGGTATTGGTGGCCTCGATCTTCAGGGCCATTCATTTCACATCTTTTCTGTGTTTCGCTTTATTTGAAGTTCTTGCTCTATTTCTGCTGTTGACTGCTCTCTCGTACACTCCCTCCTAGGGTCTTACCCTATCATGGATTCATATGCCTTTCTCACCGTTTTATCCCACCCACTTTCCACTTATTTCTTGCCATTGTCCTTAACTTTGCCGTCATCTCTGACCTTAGCTATTTCCCCACTCTTATAACTCTTTGGGTTCCTCTGACTCATAGTTTCTTTCTCGTTCACTGATCCTGCGTTACCGTCCTTTGCCACTTGACATCAGCTACTTAGCAGCACACCCGTCCTGGATCTCTAGATACCGAGGCGGTGCTCCGCCTCTGCTAAGATAGCTTCAGTCAGGCAGGCTGAATCTAAGCCCGCAAATTCAGGCATACAAGAAATAGAACTTTTGTTTATATTTCTGAACTTAATTTCTGCTTCAGTTTTTCCTTTTCCATGTGGCAGAGCCTAATCTTTCTCACCCATCTCTCCCTACCCTGTTCCTTCCTCTTCAGCATCCCTCTCTCCGTGTAGGAATATTTTACCTAGCCACTGGGTGGGGTAGCTTAGTTCTTTCTCTTTAGGTCTTCTCTTAGATTTTGTGTTTATATCCTGAGATCCATCAGAATCCAGGCTTTTGAAATGCAAAGCTCTTTTTGCCTGCCTTATATGGGAACATCCCTTCCCCAGTATAATGATACAATGTAATGAATGCAGCAGGGTGTGTGTGTTGGGTGAAGGAAACATGAGGGAGAGGGAAAATACTTCCAGAAAGAAAAAAAGGTTAATATTTTAAACATTTGGTTCACTTCCCTACCCTTCCTCCCTTCCATGACAACTGCTCATCCTGCCTTTCCTCCCATTTACCTCCCTCCGCTGCCACTATACACTGGCTGCTTGCTCTTGGTCTTCAGAGGGAACTACAGCCACTCACCTTTCCTGCTGCACCAGAGAGAGCCTCAGTCTCCCAAGGCTGCGCTGAATTTCCTGAGCCTTCCAGTCTCCATTGAGTCAGCTCCCTAGATGCTGGGCTAAGCCTGCAGGACTGAACTTAGACTGGATCAAATCATGGCTTCTACCCTCAGCAACTCTGTGACACCATGAGAGTGGGCTCATCTCATTCTGTATTAGGACCTAATTTCTTTATCTGTAAACTAGCACTGATAATATCTCGTTTATAATATTATTGTGAGAATTTAAGTGAATGCAAAGCACTTTATGAATGGCAAGTATGTATAAATATGAGTTACTATTCCTTGACATTTCCCAGTTCAGCTTCCAACCCAGTTGACTCTCCTTGGAGTTGGATCATCATATAGACTTGTTTGCTGAGATGGAAATGAGGTGACGCCTGTAAACTACTTAGCACCATGTCCGACAGACTGTATGAGCTCAATAAACGTTTGCTGTTACTATTATAATGTAAGTAAGTTGAGGAGCTTCTAACTACTTAAACTTGTGAGGTTAACATTTTTTCTTATAATTTATCTTTCATGGTGACTTTTCAAAAACCAATTGTAAGTAACAACAGTAATTATTATTTAAAATTGAAAGTTGTCATTTTCAAGAAAAGAAAAAAGTGAATGTTTATGCTGCAGCACAAACCATAACATGTATATACTATTTTTCTTAAGTTCACTAAAAAAAATCAGATCTCTACATCGGGCATGGCAGATTCTGTTGACTGAATATACTAGATGAGAGGTACAAAGTCAGTCAGTCATCAAGGCCTTCACCAGGATCTGAAAACACAGTAAGGAAAGGGATTTTCTTAGGTTGCATCAGTGATTCACTGACCATTAGAACTAGATGATACCTTGGGATTAAATAAATGTGGAATACAAATCAGAAAATATTTTTAAAATTGTTTAAAAGATTTTGGAAATAACATAAAAACCTCAAGGTTTTCTGCCAACTATTGGTTAGCAAGAGACTGACATCTATTTGGTTGTCTGTTCTACATTCCAATTGTATATATATTTTACATTGGATGTTTAAAGGCTAAGTGGTGTTAAATTCAGCACAATCATGATAATTATTTACTTATTCTAGCCTTGGAATTTCAATACATTTTGGTAAAAAAAAAAAAAAGCCAGAGCTATGCCTCCAGACTGCATATGGTAGATTAAATACAGCACAGAACAAAATTACCAATATTAATCTGAATTTTAATGTAAAAATAGAAAGAGGGAAAACTCTAACATTCTTTGAATCTTTAATTGGAGACTTGAATCTTGATCTTAAGTTTGCAGAGTGCAGAGCACATTCTCCAACGCAGCCATCAAGGGCCCCCTTCTCAGTCAATTTTATTTATGTAGAATCTTTCATCAAAAGATCACAAAGAGCTGTCTAACCAGCTATAAAGAAATATAAATCAAAAGGAAAATGAAATGCTCAAACAATAAAATTATACATTAGAGGCCCATTTAAAGCAGAGCATTTTAAGATGAGAGAAAAATCTTGGCTGAAGTATACAGAATATAAGTTATAATGGGAAGCTATTTCATAATTTGGTGAAAAATGAAAAAGGCCCACTTCTAATAGTGGAGAGCCTATTATTAGGAATGATCACTTGCATACCAGTGCTTTAATGAAGGGGGTGAAGAGCACAATAACGTGAAGTGGAATTGACGAAGTATGGTGGCACTCTTCCTGCTGCTCCAGGGAGGAAAAAATTTTTTATTCCATAAATGGGCATTGTGCCCAAGTATCATGCTCTTTAGCATGCCTATTGCCGATTGCTACTGCGCCTTTCTCAGAAGGCTCTATGCTAAGGTCCCACAGTACATATATAAAATACATATATTTATGATATATATCCACCACACAGGGGTCTCAGGGAAGCCAAGGTGATCTTTCAATCTCTGCTGTCATCTTTACTTGCTTCTTCAGCACAGATTAATTCAGTGTCCCCCAAATCTCAAGATTTCCAATATACAGTAAGAAAATATTCATTTTAATGTCCCCAAGCATAGGGAAAATATGAGAATCTTGTAATACTATTGCTTTAACAAAACCAGCAGAAGTCCCTTTAAGCTTGCTTGTATAAAAAAGCTAAAGAATTTTGAGACATCAATCTTACGTTTTATTGGCATTATAATAAATATCAAGAAAATGTTCTCTGGCATAAAGTTTATAACATTCAGATTAAAGCCTACATTCTGAGTTTTAGAATTTCAAATATCTCTAAAATTTCAGTCTCCTTTTGTTCAAACCTGACTCTTCAGATAATTTATCTTATGGCTTCAGGATTATGCCTGACAACCTGTGGGAGTAAAATTTACACAAAGTGTGATATTTACACCTTTGTTAACATTAAACTTCATGTTCAAAGTGATATACCCTCTGCATGCAATATATGCTGAATTTAAATGATAATGGTACAGATATAAAATTTTAGCTTTTTCTTCATTTTATAATCTCAAGAATACGTGGTTTATTATTTGGGTGCTTCCCAGAAATTAAGAATTGGAAATAATAGAATAATATTCATGCAAAGGAAGAAGAACGAAGAGAAAAGAGGGATGCAACATGGGCATTGGATCATGTCTATCACATGGTACCACGTATTTGAATTAGTGACCTTTAAAGTCAGTCTTAAAAGAAGAAAAGGAGCTGGCCATGTCAAATAGGGAAAAAAGAGCTCTCGGTAGAGGGAAAAGAATGTAAAAACAGAGGAAAGAGACTCAAATGTATGAGGAACTGAAAAAGTTCAGTGACCCTGAAAGCAGTCAACATGAGGGAGCATTGGTAAAAATAAAGATTCACAGGCCAGGTATCAGTTAGGTTCTTGGTTGCGAACAAGAGAAGGCAGCCGTGACTATAAAAAGCAGAAAGGAATTGATCGTTCTGTAGTGAATCTCACCATAATTGTGAAAAACATGGAGAAATAGGCTTCAAAAATGAGCAGGAACCAAGGAAGGGTAAAAGGAGAAACTATCTCTTTAGAATAATGCTGGTGTTTATGCCTCCACTGGACAGGGAATGCTGCTAATTGATGTCTATAAGGAAGAGTTTCTCTTCTGTCTCTTCAGCTTTATGGCCTTCTCTCAGGTTTCAGAATTCTATCGGGAGGGGCCCAACAGGGTGAACATGGGTCATGGCTATGTGCTCCAGCTGGGTGGGCATGGAGAAGAAATGCTTGGATTCCTGGCTTCAGGAAGACTCACAAAATGGGATCTGTTGCCTCACAGAAAGGGAATTCAGTTGCTTGGCAGCTAAATGGCCACTAATCCATAGTAAGGAATTTAGATTTTGTTTAGGTCACAGGTGGCAAACATAAGGCCCTCAGGCCGAATCCAGCCCTCCATCTTGTTTCTACCTGGCGGCAGCACTGAGCTCCTTGCCCCTAGTTAAGGAGTAGTTGCATTTACACGGTCCTAAAACTACATTTGGCCCTTTTGAAGGCACCCGTGAAGCTGATGTGGCCTGGGTGAAAATGAATTTGACACCCCTGGTTTCGGTGAAGTGGGAGGTCAATAACAGTTTTTGGCAGGAAGGTGGCATAGTTCTATGTTTTATATGAAGATCACTTCTGTTGCTGTTCGTGAAGGGTCTTGGGATAAACAAAGTGACACTTGAATCTTAACCATCAAGAAGAAAAATATCAACACTAGATAGTCTAAATATAAATGTCAATAATAGGATAATCCCTTCTTTCATATAGTAACTAGAATTTAAAATTTGATCAATGAGGAATAAGTGCTTTGAATATTTTTGCTCTTACATTTTAACTGCCTCCAGCTCCTCATGCTTTAAAGTCTGGAATTGAGGAGGGTTAGTTCCAACCCCCACTTTCACTTGGAGGGCTAAAGCAGGAGATCAAAGAATAGAACAGGGCCTATAGAAAGCACTGAAGCACGCACCAAAAACTTGGTAAGACTTCAGTAAAACTCAGAAATGAAACTGGACAGAAATTTTTTTTTTAACAAAGAATACAAAGTTACAAACAAAGCTTTTGGCCCTGTGAACAGTGGTATGTTAAAAATTGCTACTCTTTTCATTGTGCTTTCTTTGAAAGCAATTTTGGAAAAGTAGAAATAATTTAAAATACCATTTTTTCTAGTCATAGATTTTCAAATCACTGGCAGACGTGATGCAAATTCATAGTGGATGTCTATGAAAGAAAAAAGAGAGGAAAATTCCAGTTAAGAAAGGATGGAAACTCGATGCCCAGGAGTTCCGCTAAGTGAACAGTAAGGAAATCATTTGGAAGGGAAAAGGATTTCCAGTTTTCATTGATGGTGTTACAGTAATAAAAGTCAGGTAGCTAGTATATTTTAAAATGCACTAAGTTAGTAACCCTGACACAGTCTAATGAATTTATTAAATGATTAATAATTCATAAAACAGACTTTTCGTAACAAAAAGTGAAAATTTCCCTGAATTTACACTTGAGATAAAAATGAATGGGAGACATTTAGTAAGTTCAACTGTTGCCAGGAAAGCACACTGAATTACAGGTGTGACACGTGGCTCACCTCACCACACTTGAGCACGCATGTGGGCACGCGTGCACCCGATTCGTGCACCCAGTTGGAGGGCTTAGTTGATCAATTTGTTTATTGCCCTTCAGACTGTAGTTTTCAGAGCCAATTAGATTTGCATTTAGGAAATAGAAGAAAGAGGAAAGATAAAATATTTGTCAAATATTTTGGTCTAGGCAAAGTGCTTGATGATTTATATGTGTTTTTATTTAAATCTCATGGTAACCTTTCAGGTGCTAATTACTCAATACTATTTGACAAGTGAGGAAATTAAGGGCTCAGAGAAGTTGAGAAGTTTTACAAGGTCACAGAGCTAGTATGTATGCAGAGCCCAGATTCTAAGCTGTGTTTGAATAACTCCCTATTCATATTCTTCCTGCTATTCCAGGCTGCCTCCCTGAATTAAAAAAAAAATTAAGCTATTATAATTTAAGGCTGGAACGTGTTCTTGTATTAGATCAAACTACATGAAATTTAACATTAGATTGTTTTGCCCTACAAATATGGTAATATAAATGTTCTCATTGAAATTATAAAAATCTCCAAATAATGGTATATACCACTTCATTGCAAATATTGGTGAAGTTAATTTTACCTTCAATCATTATCTAATGATAATATGATATTCATGCAATTAATAGTAGTGTGTCAATTCTAAAAGTATTAGAATGGTTTTGTGTACATAAAAGTGTTAAAACTGGCAAAAAAATTTGAAGTAAAACAAGAATTCAAAACACGAAAAGAGATAAATATAAGCAGATAGAGTAGCTCTCTCTAATTTGCCCATGGTAACACAGCATTAATAAGCATTAAGGGTACTCCTATTAAATTGGTAACAAATTTTACTCAGACATAAAATAGCAAACC